>CAXIVR010000004.1:7584569-7844569 GCA_964035755.1 Teleogryllus oceanicus | reverse complement strand
AAATTGCCAAAGTTGACATTTTGTTAAGCATCTTTCTATAAGGAAGATGGATTTTTTCTTGATGAAATCTGTGCGTCAAAAACCAAATCTTCACATTATATGCAATTTTCAAACAAATTTACGGAATAATTTCCTCAAAAACGACTCCATTTTTTTTAAAATGCTTTTCCTCGTATGTAGCAAAGAACAGCAAAGAAAGTGGGGCTGGACCCTTTCTCGGCGAACTATCTGTGTTTTGGAAAATTGCAAACAACAACCAAAAATTAACGTTTTAAAAGTACAAATTTTCGAATTTGCAAATTCTCAAAATTTATCAATTGTAATTGACAATGACACGCTCGCCGCGATATGGCAGTTTATATTCTGAGAATTACTTCTCTTTGTTGCGAGACATTGAAACTGTACAAACGCAATTTAATTGTCAAATTTGTGTTGATAGTAGCTTTAAAAGAATTAGTATTCGCACCTTACGTTCTACGAAGTGTTAAGTTCTATGAGAATGACTAAGATGTGTCAATATGAACTGAAATTGTGGTATAGTAATATTACGTAACTATTACTAGGGCAAAAAGTTGTGCTGTTGTAGCTCGACTAGTTTCTGAAAAATGAATAAATTTTGTTTTAATTTTCCTGAATTTTTGAGAATTGTAAAAGTTAGAAATAATGAGAGAAAGTGTGTGCTATTTAGCGGTTTTGGTGGTTTCGCGACGGCTGTCCGTGCTTTTTTTCTCTCGGAATTATTGGGTTCTATTTTAGGAGGGTAGGTGTAAGCATAGACTAAAGAGGTATAAATCTTTACTCTAATGGTGTAAGTACCTTTCTGATAGCATTGGCGAGCAGGTTTTAGTATAGAGTTACAGTTTTTTGGAGATGGAAAAGTAGTGAGGCAAATTTTCCCTGATCCCCAGCCATAAGCATCCCCATCCACGTCAAACTCGTAAATAAACGTAAATTAAGCTGTTCAATGTGACCTGCGCATCGTGATGTTCCTCCTTGTGGAAGTGCGCGTGCGATACCTCTTGCCTTCCGTCACCTTCGACTTCACCTTCACCGTCAGTTTCTGCGACTGTCACCGTCATCTCTTTCGCCACCCGGAAATGCTGTGTCCTTTGCGTATGTGGGTGTGGGTGTGAGACAGTGAGAGAGAGGGGAGGGGAGCGAGAGAAGGAAATGTACACATGGCGTTTGGACCCTCGCTCGAGCTTTCTCCAGGGCCCTGGGCTCCGATCCCCCGCCCCGCCCCGCGCCGCCCCGCCCTTTCGCTGCGAATCGCCGCGCGGGTGGCCTCTCGCCTTTTAAATTCCTGGCGAGTAGCTGCGCTCTCTGAAACACAAACCCCTGCCCGGCAACAAACTCGAGGGACGCGCCCAGGCGCAAGGCGGAGGGCGGCCGCATTGAAAGGCCGGGAGAGGCGGGGCGGGGCGGGGCGGGGCGGGGCGTGGCGGAGCAGGGCAGGGCAGGGCGTGGCGGGGCGGGGCGGGCGGGAGCGGCGCTCAGGGGCGGAGACAGTAAATGCCGGAAACAAGGTTTGAGTTGGGCCGGTTCAGTTCCAACTCGCACGAGTGAACTAGAAACAAAGGCTAACAATTTGCTGGCTATTTGTACACTGGTGCTGTGCTTTGGTAAACGTGACGCAGGGAAAACAAATGAACGGCGAAAAGGACTCGCAGTGAATGGGAATTCTCTTTTCTTTCCAAGATTCCGTTACGTTAGAAAGATAAATGTTCCCTGCAACTTCTCTGTCCATCCCATGGAAATCAGATTTTACTGCAATGAATGAAGATTGCATACAAAATCGAGTCATTCCTGCCAAGACATTTCAAAATGTTTTGGGGATGTTCTCGCCCTTCTTCATTGTCCTGATTTGGGCATTTATTTGTATGAAAACATTCGACCGCAGACATCGCAAATACATTACCATAAGTTCCAATACAGTGGTCATGCCTACTAAACAAACACAAAATCGAGTCATTCCTGCAGCGAATCGGAAAAACTTACTGTAGGTAATCACAGCATACGTATTCATTGTAGCAAGCAGTTCCGTTCTAAAACACCAACTTTACTGTTCGGACGTGTTGTCATGTGACTACCATATTTTGGTTCACTAAAGGAGACATGACATGGAGATAGATTTGAAGACGACGCTGCGGGCAAACAGTACGTGCGCAATTTGGCAGTCGTCTTCGTTTACTTTCTGGTACTTACGTACAGGTATGCAGCGATAGTATTATAATCGTGTCGGCAAACGGAGAATTTTCGGCAGAAAAGGTCTTATTGTCGGGCTCTAGTAACGAAAAAGTGAATAAATCCAGTTGCTAAATATAGAAAAGTATTCCTCTAACTCGTGGTGTAACCAGAATCCATGATTTATGCGTCCTTGATACTGAAAAATCTTTTGACGGCAAAACATGTCGGTCTGTCTGTCCGTGCACAACGCTAGTACATAACCCGTTCAACCGATTTTCTCAAAATTGATATTCCCCAATCGTTCCCCAAATAAATTTAAAAAATATACCCATTATTCGCGCTTCGTTATTGCCATATTATATTTCATGGCCGTAAACAATATCGCAGGAAATTAAGAGCTGTTGTAGCACACTAGTTTTAAATTCAAATACTTAAACGAAAACAGCTTTCTGTCATTGAATTCAGTGTATAGACGTTCTCTATAAATGTACCGATGATGGACGATGGGTATTTCATCTGTTAATAAAATTATTAGTTTATATTAACCCTTCGATTCTGTTTCTCCATTACTTACGTGTCTGTCTGTTTGGGGCCAGATTTGACCACAAACGTTTTACCTAATAGTTTACCTGTATTTCATGCATGAATGCTGTTTGGAATTATTCTATATCGTTCTTAGAAAAACAAAGAATAATATTTCCAGAAAAACATTCTAGCATATCCTCATAACCATAAATAGGTGTCTACCATATCAGCATGAGAATGTCTGGTACAAACCTAACTCCTAATATACAAATACGCTAGATTTTCATTCAGAAACAGCATAATATTATAAAATGGAAATGGACACGTTTTGTTCTTGTAAATTAGACGTGTAGCGTGGAATCTAATTGGGAGCATTTCTGACCCCAGCCGCTTAAAAGTCAAATTACTTCAAACCAAGAAAACTTAAAAACTGAACAGTTTACAACACGTAAAACTGGATATGAATAGCATATATAAAAGGAGAAGTCATGTGAACAATTTTCAGACTGTTGCAAAACATTATTTGCACCTGGGGTCATAAAATACCCCCAACAGAGTCTAATAGCGTTTTCCATTCGTTGCACTGAAACCCACCCCTAGTGCAGGGGGAAAAAACGTGATCGCTCCGCAACAGTGCTGCCCCACACGCGTGAAGGTCAGCTACGAATGAAACGGATTCTGAGTCAGTGCGTGTGCGCTACGCAGTGAGATTATAGACAGCTGTTCTTGGTCTGTCACACTGATGGAACTCGAAAAATAAAAAGTTTGAATTATGATCGTCGTTATAATATTTATGAAGTCTTTTGGTAATTCTTACAACTTACTTCATAAATTATTAATGTGTGATTTCTTTATTTAAAAACTACAAAAACTTCAAATGCATATGTGTCGAAATTTCATTTTTCGAGATTTCGAGTGATGGATATAGTACACAAGATTTTGAACCAAAAGGCGTCTGCAGAATTGTTTGATTATTAAAAACCATACAAGTGTTAACATGAGTACTCACTTCCGCTGATGTATGTATGGGCGTGCGAGAGACATTCCTTGGCACATATATTTGAATGATTTTGTAAGGGTCACTATTTTCATTTTTACTTTATTAGCGTTTCCAAGTTGAGTCATGCCAACACGTTGGTTTCTAAATAGCACTGGATTTATTAACATGAAGTTATTCAAGGTTAAAGTTTAGGAAAACACAAACTGATTTTTCGAACTTCGCATAAGTCATAAAATTTATTTTAACACATTTCTTACAAAGCAGAAGGAAGTTTCGCTGTGTCCAGTGACTGTCTGAAGAGTTTCTTGAGAGTTGGCGACAGTTGTGTTGCACAATGTTTTAAATAGACTGTTGGTGTCTGTGGCACTAGAAGAGCTTTCGTCCAGGAGGGTTTGAGCTATCTCTATATTTGTAAATTCAATATTTTCTATTGTTTCTGTGCATCTGTTTCTAATGTTTAGTAGTTGATTCAGTGGTTCCATTGAGTAAACCTCTTCGAACTAGTCTGCGAAGTGTTCTGCAATTTCCAGAGGGTCAGTTACTGTGAACCCCCTGCATTGTATGATTCTAGGTGTTCTTGTCTTGCACGAAGTCTGCTTCCTGATATAGGAATAGAAACTCTTGGCTCCTGTTTGTACCACTTGCTTCTCATATTCCTCTCTTTTCATTCGTATGTCTGATGTGACCCTGTTGGTACTTCTTCCATAGTCCTCATAATGTTCTTCCACTGTAGTTTTTCTATACTTGTACCATGCCCTCCGTTTAGCTCTGATTTGCGTTTTTATCTCATGGTTGATCCATGATTTGTTTACGCTTTTCTTCTTCCTGCATTTTGGTGAATAGGTAGATAATAATTCCTGGAATATGTCACAGAATTTTCTGTAGTTATCTTCAACTCCGGCTATCTCATTTTCTTCTTCATTTCCCAGAGTCATGGATTCACGATGTTCTGTAAGGTATTTTGTTGTTGCCTCAAAGTTTGCTTTAAAAAAGTTTAACTTCTCTTTGGCATTATTGGAAACGTCTCCAGTTTCTGGTGTTTCCAATTTCAAAGTAGTACAATTACCAGATGATCACTTTGTCCTATGTTTGGTCTCAGATTTGGGGAAGAAATAATATCGTCTTCATTCACCAGTACCAGGTCTAGAATTGCAGGGGTTTGGTTCCTCTGTATGTCGTGGGTTCATTGGTTTTCTGGCGAAGTGAGTTGAGTCAGTGCTTTGTTGTAGAAATTCCTCTTCCACTTCAACCTTGGATATAGCTCATCTTCAGTCCATGCGATAGAGGGGAATTTTAAGTCGCCCATAATTATGACAGGTTCATGTAATTCTGAAACTCTGCTAATCTGTTCAAAGATTTTGATGTCCGTTTGTGAGAGTCGTGTCTCAGATGAGGGTGGCGTATAAATTCCTCCAATGATCAATTTAACTCTCCCCATCTGCACTTTCGTAGAGTTTCTGTTTCAGATTCTTCAAGATTCTGTATCTTCATTACTCTCAATGTGGTTGTTCGATTTTTGTTGCACATAGATCAAGACTCCTCCACCTCTTTTGTCTACTCTGTCTCTTCGGTGGATAGAAAAATCTGAGATACGTATCAGGCTGTCGGGAATGTTGGTATTAAACCAGGATTCTGTGATTACTATTATGTCGGGTCTCGGAGTATTGACTTCCTCCAAAAATTGATAGAACGTAGGAACGAGAGAACAGGAACGAGGTATACAGAATTATTGGGTTGATTGTTCTTGTTGCTGTCCATCCTCGTTTCTCTTCTTGTCAACAATCCTGGGGTCACCCCTGATATACATGATAAGGTTAGGGTTCACTTTCTGTTTAATTGTCAGTTGTTCCCTAAGATATTTCAGCTCTTTTCTCTGTAATGGGGTAAGATCATTGTTGACCTTCATTCTTACGGGTAGTTTTTTATTATTTCTCAGTATGCTTGAAGCTGGGTTGGTATCTTTCATGACAACAATAACAGGTCTGAGTTTTGAATTTTCCTGGCTCAGTTTCCCCAGTCGCGGTGTACATCACACGGCACTGGATATCCATATCCAAATTGCTCAGAACGCTCACAACGATTGTTTGGTCTTGGATTTGACGCACCTTCGCATCAACACTGTCTGCTTCATCTACTCCATAAAGGTTTACATTTCTCTTGCATAGATCGCGTTCCTTTGTCTCTCGGAGGAGCTCAAGAGTCGACTTTAGGATTGTGCCAGCCAAGTTTATACCATGCAATTCTTTCAAGATTTCTCTAACCTCATTGGTGGTATATTTTTGTAGTATTTCCATTGTATCACATCTTTTTTCAATATTTTCACATTTTCTCTGCAGTTATGAATATCTGAGGACAGCTTGTTCATCAAATCATAGTTGTGTTAACTTTTTGCAATGTTTGCAATTTTCGAAAATACGCCGAAAATTGAACTAGCACTATATTTTTTACCACCCTCTGATACACACAAAGCAAACATTTAGAGGTTTTCGAGAAAATTTGAAGCGGTTTTTGTGTAAAAAAATTATTTAAGAAAATTAAAAGTTGCCTATATTTCGAGCAGAATTACACGAAAACTATTCATATTTTCGAAAATTGCACATGACTTTATTTCAAAAGCTGTCTTTAAAGAATAGGTTTTATTATGGGAAAACTTTCTATATTCAATATTTTAGTTGTAGAAAGACGTCGAAAGAATTAAAATTTTGCGATTTTTAACTAAAATGATCCTTGCACCGTTCTCTCTGCATAATTCGCTTAATAAATGCAATTTCACAAACAAAAACCGTATACAAGCCATTCCAAATCGTACAAAAAAGACAAAAATTTAACCTTCATATTTTTAACTATTTTCTTTTTTTTTAAATTTTTTTTTATGGATTCAGTAAGTTTACGCGTGTATTTTTATTTTTTGCTAACTTTATTATTTTCGAAAATATTGCATAATAAAAGATGACGCGCATCACTAAAAATATATAACATATTTGAATACACTAATTATAGAAACTCCGTACAAATTCCATTCAAAACTTAAAAACATGTTTAATTTATGAGATTGTGCAAAATATTTTATTCCCTGACTTTTCAATTTTAAAAAAATTGAAAATTGAATATTTTTGTAAACTCAGTGAGCTATTTTTTTTAATATTAATAAACGCACTGGAGTATGGTTGACAACTCCAGAAAAAAATCAATGTGGGATCTCTGTAACTTAAAAAATATAGCTTTTTTACGAACTAATGTGCAATAGATTGCTGCAATAGACGCGTTTCTAGCGTTTCTAGCCGTCGGTTTCTTTGAATGAAGCAGTAATTTAAGTACGTCTTGAGATGATACAACTTCACGGTCGTATTTGGTTATTAAATGACAGATTTTTGACTCACGTTTTGGCTAACATATTGAAATTTTCTGGTCCCTCAGAACTCACTTTAAATATACGTACTCGCTTACATTAGAGTTCCTGAACTTTCATCACAATGCACAGTTCTAATGCCTTACGAATTTACTTTCAGGTCTGGAAAAAATTCCATTTTCTTCATTCATCTTTTAGCCACTTTTATCATATGTTCAGTTCCTGCGAAATGCCGTTTAATTTTACTGTATTTCCAACTTTCAAAAATTGTCAAAGTTTGAATTTTCTACGTCTTGTGATCAATTTTTCAATTGATGATGGAGGATCTTCAGTGTAAAAAAATTACCAGTGATAGCATTTTGTATTGTCTGACATTTTTTTTATGGGGATTCGGTATTTGTTGCAATTTTCTTTCCTTGACGGTGCTTTCGCGAAACGTCTTGTGATCTGTTGAGTGAAAGGAATGAATAAGTTTCTTAATAATATCTTTGTCTGATTTTTCAATTGATGATGGAGGATCTTCAGTGTGAAAAAATTACCACTGATAGCATTTTGTATTGTCTGAAATTTTTTATGGGGATTCGGTATTTGTTGCAATTTTCTTTCCTTGACGGTGCTTTCGGTTTGTCCTATTGCAATTAAACTCTTGTTTATCTTTTCCACATTCATTTCGCAGAGACTTGGACTATCTGAAAAGCTTTAATTGTCAATTCATTGACTTCCACTGTTTTCACTATATTCAGTGAACTTTCCGCTACTTTCGTTAATACCACAGGAGCCACTGATCTCAACGCTCTCTTCACTAACAAAAAGCATTTTTGGAAGTCGGCTCCTTTTTTCCCATATGAATCACAAATTCGCCAATCTAATGACTCCTCTGAATCAAGTTTCACTAGTAAATCGCAGTTCACGCGACTTGGAGATTTACTTTTCGTACAATCGTCATCAGAATGATTAAATTGATTGAAACATGTCGTATCTTATACGGTGATCGTCACTCATGTTGCACACTCGTACGTTTCACAGAACAAACTCGGGCACTCTTCTCTTTATAAGATGCGTATTGCGACCGATGTTCAGAAAATTTTACTCACGTCCCTTGACAAGTGATCTGTTGTATTTCATAAGCAAGGTCACGAGGGCACCCCAGCCCTAGGACGCAAAGAGACTCACAATACAATTCCTTTCGTTGACACGAGGAAAATCAGTTGTAGAATTCGTTTCGCTGACACCCATCGCTTCTGGACACAGAGTGAACATATTAGTTATTAACTTATTAATATTTCTTGAAACTCTAATCAGGCAGAGGTCATTCCTTTTATTTATTTTTGTATTTTATTGATGTATTTATTTTTTATTTATTTTACGTAAAAAAAATAGTTAAAACTGCGTATGACGTGCTATGGGGAAAAGTGAATTGTGTGCACATTTTCAAAATTCTGTGATCCCTACACTAAGTCATATACTACTTGAATTTTTAAAAAAAGGGGGAAAAAGGAAAAAAGCTCCCATGTACGTAATAAAATCTACTTTCAAGGATAAATAAGCAATAAATTTTGGGCTCTTATCCATGTTGCCCTTCGGAATAATACTTCCTGCCGCGACAACATGGAAACGATAATTTGAATAATTGTATTTCCCACTGAATTCTAGAAGACGTGCACAGAAAATGAAGTTACATTTATGCCCAGAAGCAACACAAGGGGCCATCTCAGCATTTGCTCAATGGATCAGGGAAACTGGACGAAAAACCTGATCGAGATGGGGGTCATTGACCCAGAAGCTGTGATACAATACTTGTTACATATTGTTTAGAATTATACAGTCCAATGGTAAATAATACATTAAATATCACTGTTAAAATTAATGTTACTTTCCTTGTGATGCTTGTGTTCTTCGGACTGGTATCAATGACAGATTGAACACAATTCGTTAGTGCAGATTTTTTAGATCACTTGTTTTCTTGTTGTGTTTTGTAGAAAATTGAATAAGAAATACGGCTATATTTTTTCAATTTTTTATCTGGGCGAGTTCATACACAAAGTTTCATTTCTTAAAATTAACTACAATTTTTTAAAGAAATATATATTGTTTGAGAAAGTAATTTACAGAGGAATAAAATAGACCTATCGAGTATTAAATGAAACACACCAGGATTTTTTATGTTACGTACATTCGGAGCAAATGTCACTAAATATTGCGGAATAAATATAAACGATATTAATACGCATTTGAAAATTTCAATCCACAATGCCTTCGTTTCGGACAAACCCATGGTCTCAAAGAGGTTGGTAAATGAACGAATACTATCCAATACAAATTTGTAGATAAAGCAGTTAAATATTATCCACTTCTAGCTTGTCCTTTCACATTGTTTACATTCGAATAAACCTGTAAATTTGGAACAAATACTACAAAAGTTACCAACTATTATGTAGCGTGCTAATTCTATCGAATACAAAAACTTTAAGCATATTATTATAAGTTTACGATTATTATTATTATTATTATTATTATTATTATTATTATTATTATTATTATACGTTATTTATCATTTACTCTTTTACATAAATAAGTTATTTATCTTAAATTTATCTGCTTGCTAATCAAACAGCAATGTGTAATAGAATGTCCAGAATGACGTCACAACGTTTGGCGGGCAAATGTTAGGTTGCAACCTCTGCTGTGCGCGTAAGCGATTTCTAGAGGATTACTAGGTTTTTGGCTGTATTATGCGGTTGCCGAGGGGTGTGTGTGTGATATCACATTTGTTATTTTTGCAATGATATTTGCTTCCTTTCGGGTTATTTAGGTTCTGGCTGCGAATTTTGTCGACAAATTGGATTTCAAAAAGCATTATTTTATCATCACACGTCAGGTCGCTACCTTTCCTTTTTGAAATGGTGCGAAGTAAATATACCCTTAGCGATGATGCTAAAGTGTTGCTTTATAATAAAATGAAATGTACGAAACATTTGGTTCCACGTGCCCTTGCATCCATTATGAAAAGTGTCAACGAATTTGAGCTTGTGCTTTTAGCGTAGAAGTGACTCTCCATATTTTTTTTAAACTGTCGCCTTTTAAAATATATTTTATTTTAGAAATTTGTATAAATCATTATCATCGAGAGATATATTACCTACATTAAGCTTCAATAATCGTTTTGAAAAAATGCAGAATGTTCATAAACACAGTCCTAAAAACAAATCTTCATAATTTTTCACGGAATGGAGGAACTTTCAACACTAAGCTAACCAGAATTTAATATAATTTAACTATTATTTTTATATTTTATTTTTTAAAAATTTGTAGTTACCTGTGCTGAATTCAAATTTTGATGCTTGAATTTCAATATTCAAGTCACGCGTTTAAAATATTACTTATCTCCAATGATTTTAACCCTGTTAACACTTTTTATGAAACGTATTTTCAATATATTTTGCTTAGCAAGTTTTAATGAACATTTGATCCTATTTGTTGCTATATAATTGGGACACGACTTAATGGCCTTGGTGGCAGAAGAAATTAGTTGATTTGGTGACCTACATAATATTTGGGCTTAGTTTTTACCCAAATAGTCTTGAAGATGACTTAGTTTTTACACAAATATTTCTTGATCATCCACAAAATTTTAGTGGCTCGTACATATTATGATGCTATGTTTGTACCACACGTTCAAGCAATGCAAGTGAATGACAACGTACTATTTACTGAGATGTGTCCTATGTCCTTTAGTGGGTTGTTTATAGGCCCAATTATTGCAAAAATGTGGAAAGTCTACAAAAGTTTTCACGTGAAACATCTGAGAGCAGAAAAATGTTTAGACGTGTGAACTGCGAATTACGAGATTGACGGAGCCTACTATTGTCTTGAAATAACCACAAAACTTCTGAAGCTTCAAAGCAGAAATCTACTTTTTGCTTGTACTCGACACTTATGTCTTGCTTTATCCATAAGCTCTCCATAAGTTCTAACAGCATGCCGCTTGCCACCCAGAGGTGACATCTCCATAACACCCCCTCAAACAAAGCGCGGTAAATTCGAATTTAGCACTTTGATTTTTTCCCCTCAATTTTCGAAAATTCAGAAAGTGTGCCAAAAATGTGACCAGAACCACTTCACCGTTCATTGCTACATACGTAGTTCTAAGAACTCTTTTTGATGCAATCTATTTCATTAAGAAAAAAATTACCATAATATTGTAGTTGTAGGACGACGCCGAAAGAATTTTGAATTTTTGAAATTTTCGAAAACTATTTCAAGCATCTTAAACGCTATCCTGTATGGTACCCAATTTTGAGAAAAAATTGTTTAAAAAATAAAAATTGCATACATTTCAGGCCAAATTGCGCGAAAACTGCTCATTTTTCGAAAACTTGTTCCTGAACTTATTTCAAAATCGGTCTTTGATGAACAGCTTTGATTAAAGAAAAAATCTCTAACTTCAATAGTTAAGCTTCAACTTCAATATTCAATATTAAGACGCTGAAAAAACTGGAATTTTGCAATTTTCGAAAAATCAGGGATTTTACCAAAAATGAGACCTGCACCATTCTTTTAATCGTCGCTATTCGCGGACAAAATTTAATTAAAAAATTAGTTGCCTTTGTTTGACAATTTTGAAAATGTCCCAGGGACTTCATGTAAAGAACCTCCAAAATTAAAATATCAGCCAGATCGATCAGAGAATATCATACAAATAAGTAGTCTATAACTCAGAAGCGAAAATGTCTAGTTTTCAAACGTTGCTAACGTCGCTTTTTTAAGCATTTTCCATCATTCAATTATTTATAGTTAAAATGATGAGAAGAGATTCTGAAACTCAAAAATACGTGTGCAGATGAAATTTCTCCCCATACGTAAACACAATTTTTACTGTTCTTCGTCAAAATAAAGCAAATGAAATTAAACATTACATTACGTTCGTTTATTACGTTGAAGCTGCAAACGTCTATACTACTCCGACTACAATGACAGAATGAATAAATAAATTCATTTTCAACTGTACCAGAGAACGAGCAAGCGAATGTAATGTAATTAATTAATTATGGGAGTGAAAGTTGGTTTTCTTTTCAAATACTTCTAATTTTGTTGTAAAAAGGAAACATTCCTCTTAATATTGTTTAATTTATTTTCGAATTGATTGTGCATGAACTGATGTGAGATTGTTTAAGAATGTGTACGGAACAGAAGAACAAACCGCCACCGCAGAAAACCTTTCCTTTAGGCCCCGACAGGACCCACCGCACACGCCAGAGTTGGGTTCTGCTGCCTTCTGCCCTCACCGAAAAGCGCTCATGGAAAAACGTTTTGGAATCTAGATAGGATCAAAACCATGGATTGAAGAACAATAGCAAAGAAATTAGATAAAACCTACACTAGTGCTTGATTAGTCACGGAATTATCTCTTATTACTGTATTGAATTTAAAATTTTGCACACAAAGTAATATATTGTTGGGAAATACAAAGATCTCGTGACTTGTACACTTAATCTACAGACATTCAACTAGAAATGAGACAGAAAGAATCATGTTTCATAATCAAGTACATTTCTTCCGAATTTCTTCCCACTGCCCAACGCAGGAATTACTTATAAAAGTAGCAGTTCTCGAGTATCCAGCCTTTGCTATGTCCTCGCTCGAGGACTCCTCGGGTTCCACTGTGGGGAGGTCCTCCTCGCTCGATGCCGGGCTCTGATTCGCCAGATAATGACGAGGAGTCGCACGATTGTCCACGAGTTCTTTCATGTACTTCTTCTGTAGCTTTTGGATAAGTTGTGAGTAGTCATTTGAAAATGGCGATCTTTCGTCTGATTCTTTTCCCTTTCTCTTAAAACTAAAAGCTTGCGTGCTGTCACTCAAATCAACGAGTGTTAAATTGATACCTTTTAGAGTCAATGTGACGTCATTTTCATGAGGTGATGTAGTTTGTTTCTTGCGAAAGGCTTGGAGATTGGAACTTCCTCCCCTAGAGAGTTTGATTCGATTGCACTTTTTACCATCCTTCCTCTTCTTGTTGGGTGATAATGACATATTCCAAACTCTCTTCATTTTCACACTTCAGAAGTGTAGTTCGTGATGTAGTCTTGCAACTAATTTCCTTTCTGTGCGAAATGAATTCGTACGCAACACATAAGTCATAAAGAACAAGAGCAGAATAAACAGAAAACACGCTCTTATATTTACTTGCCAATGAATAATAATTTCTTCACCTTACCTACAGAAAAACAATGAAATATTAGATTCGATAACAAGTAAATTTGCTTAAAAATGTCATAACCCAATGTACGGTGCCTTACCAAAATTTATATTTACTTTGAAAAAACATGAAATACCCAGCGCAGCGTACACCAAGAAACAAAACATCTATAACCGAATGGATAGTTTACGTTCAAATAGAAAACGTTTTATGGTTCCGTTGCTAGGGAAAACGCAACAAAAGTATTTTCGAAAAAAAAGTATTTTAAAGGAATATTCATGGATGTTGAGATAATTAGCAATACTTTCGAGGTATAAAGAAATAAAATTTTACTACTTTGCGTGTGCTTCCTCCATATGTTTATATAGTATTTGAAAACATCAAAAACGAAAACGTCTGAGAAAACATTTGCCCAGAAAAAGACTAGTAGATGCAAGAGAGAAGTCATTTAGGCTCTTACAAATTCAACTAGAAGTGCTACACAACGACACAGACTTTCTAGTAGCAATTTTTTTCTAGTTTCCTTGGCGTCGATTGGCTTTAAGGTCTCCACCATTCTCTGGCTAGCTCCCATCTATCATCACCGAAAGTACATTTTCTTGACTTTTTCTTAACTTTTCGGTAACTTAATAGTAGAACCGAAATATTACTTTAAGAATATTAAAGAAGATTCTCGTCCAAAATAGAAAATTTTATTGAAAACTTTGATACCGTTTTTAAGAAAATGGCAATTAAACATTACTGTAAATGCGAAATTTGGAGCTCATTTTCACAGGAATCTATTGAGTTTTCTAAAAACTTCATTTAAAGGCCTTTCAAGCACTTCCAATCAAAAATGTAATAATGTATACAAATCGATGGAACTGTGCATATTAACGGCTTTAGAGATATTTCAAAAAAATACATTTGTGTAATTTTTGAAACAACAAAACAATACACAAAAATTAACTTTACGTACAAAAGTTAACTTAACGAGACATTTTTGAGAAAATGGCGTTTCAGCGTTTCTGAAAAGGCGAAATTTGGAGCTCATTTTAATAATAAAAAAAAACTATTGAGTTTTCGAGAAACTTTATTTGACGTAACTTAAAGCACATGTGCTCATAAATACATTAATGTGAAGAAATCGCCAATAATGTAGATATTACCGACGAGAGAAATTCAAAAATATTTCATTTTTGAGATTTTTTTTAAGAATAGCTCAACATGGCGTTACACGTTATGGTGTAGGGTTCGTTTGGCACTAATCTTACCAAAAATTTGAAGAAAAAATTTAGAGCCTTTTTTGAGAAAATATCGTTTTTGTTATTTTTAAAAATTGCAAATATTGCACGCACTATTCCACGAAAACTACTAAGATTTCCAAAAAACTCCATAAGACCTTATTGAAAGAACAAAGTTTTTCAATATTTATTTACCTTATTCAAAGAAAAAGTAATAGTAAGAAAGGCGGACGGGCACCCCCACAACGTGTATTTCCGTTGAAATCTCGAAATCGATTTTCCGCAGGATTACATAGCTCTCTCTATACTACGTATATTACTCCCGTATGTATGTATACGAGAACGTAACTAGAGGTGCTAAAAAAGGGCACAGACTTTCCCGTAGAAACTTTTTTTTAATTTCCTTGTTTGGTTGGCTTTAAGGTATTGCTCCATTCACTAACCAGCTGCCGTCAATCGTCGACCAACGTAAATTTTTTTCACATTTCCTCAACTTTTTACTTTCCTAACAGTACAACCGAAATATACCTTCAAGAATATTAAAGAAGAGTAAAACCACATCTTAACTAGAAATTTCCATTGAAAAATTTGGAGCCGTTTTTAAGAAAATGGCGATTATGCATTACTGTAAATGGAAAATTTGAAGCCCTTTTTCGCAGGAATTTATCGAATTTTCGAAAAATTTCATTTTAAAACATTTGAAGCATTTACACTCACAAATGCAATAATGTATATAAATCTATGGAAATGTGCATATGAACAGCATGAGACATATTTCAAAAAATTAAATGTGTAATTTAAAAAAACAAAAAAAAACTTCAAAATGAATTTTGTCATACGAAACAGCGAATTTTTCACCATGAATACACATTTGAAGGAAAAATTTGGAGCCATTTTTGAGAAAATGGTGTCTGTGCTTTTCTGAAAATGTGGAATTTTGAGCACATTTTTCCAGAAAAGTGTTCGAAAAGATTTTCGAATAGAGCGTAATGGTTTTTATGTCGTCGTACATGTTTTTTGGCACTATACCTACCCAAAATTTGAAGAAAAAATTTGGGGCCGTTTTTGACAAAATCTTGTTTTTGTAATTTTTTAAAAGTGTACTTTAGTATTTAAATACATACTCAAAATACATTAGGTTTTGATAGCTATAAATACATACGTATTTAAAATACTTCAAATACTCAAAATACAGTAAATACAATATTTTTATTATTAATTTTTATTGCAACAATTTATTGTAATTGTCAATTACAATAAATTACTAATTGACAGTCATAAACTTCTGAACAATAACTTATGTCTAACTCAAACAAGCGGAATTTCCTTTTAAAGCGACCAGTTTTTCAAACAAATCGCCAGACAATAAACCCCAATTCGACGAAAGTATAAAATCCGCAAAGGAAAACGGTCGTGTAACTGGCGCGGATGAAAGTCAACTAATATACGGTTACATAGTGTTATAAGTAGTGCTCGGACATGAAGGCACTAAAAAGGTCGAAAATAGGAAGTCAAATAGGCGCTTAAAAACTGTCACAGAAAGTCAAATAGGCACTTAAAAACTGGTACAGTAGGCATTGTAGTTGACCATAAGCAGACACTTAGGAAGTATAAACTTACACATCGGCAGGGAAATGGGCATTATGGTTGAATAATATTAAAGTTTATACGTAAAACGTACAGCATAAATAATGAAAACAATTCTCTAAAAACAAATCGAATTTCTTCGATTGTCAAAACATATTACGGAGTTAGATTATATTTCTTAAGAGTTGACTCGTGTGGAATTTTATATTTTGTTGGTTAAACTGGTTAAATGTTGGATTTTCAAGTTTTATAAATGGAATGTTTGCGGCATGACACAAGTCAGTGTTGAGATTATTTCTTGTCTTTATCTTTTGACTGCACTTGCTAAAGAAGGTTTGAATAGTTTTTTTCACTTTTTGTCGCATGAATTGCAGGTATTTTATGTAAGATTTTTTTTTTTTTTTTCCTTTTTCCTTTCACAGTTACACAGCACCTTTTCACAACACTGGCAAAAAAAAAAAAATACATTTCCAGTCCGCCGTGAATATTCCCAATAAATCCACTCTTTTAGCAATGCACTTCTTGAAATTTTCTTTTGGCACTGCAGCAAGAATGCTTAACAGGAACAGCAAACTGATCTGACATGCACCCAGCATGCACCAAACTTCGAAACCAATACAAAATTATAGAAGAAAACTATCTATCTTGTGTAACTATCAACTATCTTGTGTAATTGTACGTTTTAAAAGCGAAGGATGCCGGGAGCGCTATTTCTGATAACAGCTGTGTTCTTGATAAAACAGATAGCTCACTAATAATTGCGAAGATCGGAAATACGGGAGCAATTTCCTGTTCTCTCGCCCTGGCGGGCTTCGGTGAAGTAGATAAGGAAGAGGTTTTCAAACTGCGCGTCGCGGCCATATGCGATGTGTTTTTATTAAAATTATCTTTAGCTCTGATTTACTTTAATCCTTGGGTCATTTATGCATTTTGTACTATCATTCTCTATGTAATGTATATGATTTATTTTTCTAATTAATTGTGAATTAATTCAACCTGGCAAGTCTACCAATTGCCTACTGTATCACTCCTTTGTGTGGGATATTTAGACCTATATTAACCCTTATTTGAAACTTAATTGTTAACATGGGAGCCGCGTAAAGTTTCGTTTAGGTCAAGGGAACCGTAGACGAAAAAAGTTTGAAACCCCTGAAGGTAACCCGCACAAGTGTCAAATTCTCATACGTCTCTAAGCGTGCCCCTGATCAACGCGTCACAAGCAAGAACACGCAGGGCATAGAGCTTCTCGATCGGAGGACGCCCTGGCCGAGTTTATGCGGTTGTTACTTGTTTGGTAAAACGTTACCCATCTGTGATTTCTCAAAAAATCATTGTAGAAAACAAGATATAGAACAAAAAATATTAAAAATAGGGAAAATTCAATAGAGGCACTTATAGGCTCTTAATCTCAATTAGGCAATTATCTCTAAAATAGACATTATAAAACTCACAGAAGCCATTTCTGTGGTAGACATTAATAACGGGAGAAATTACCTAAAAATACATTCAAAGAAATAAAATAGGCAAACAGGGACTAGTTACAAGGAATACAAGCATTTTTTGTTGTTGGATAATTGTCCAGCATTTTTAATGATTTGGATTTATAATTACAAAAATGAAGAGAATTCAAATTCACCAGCTGAAAGGGGCTTTTTTGTTTCAATGATGTTCATTCACTACCAGAATGAACACAAAATTTTTATTTATTTATTTATATATATATATATATATATATATATATATATATATATATATATATATATATATATATATATATATATATATATATATATATATCGTTATCTTCATCTGTATCTCTAAAATACATATTTCAATACTGCCCAACCATACTCGCCCTGTTACCATAACTCTCAACTCACCCTGATAACAAAGTAATCGGCTCTGCTAGAAGCAGTAGCAAACACATTGCAGGCACGACATTTGAACATGCTAGATTGTGTAGAGCACTTCAAAAAATTGTGAAAGTTGTGCAAGGACATCATGAAGCATCAGATACTGTATGCCAGGATATTGTTTTCGGCTAATCCTAAGCCTATATTCATTGGAATATAACTCTGGCCATCATTGGAATTAAACTCTGACTGCCAAAAACCATTAGAACATAATTTCATTGTTCCAATCATCCAGCATCAAGTGAGTTTTGTAAAAGACCACTAAAAGTTTTTACTTGGATTCATTCATATCAACATTGACATGAATGAATCCAGATAAAAAATTGAGAAAAGATTTTCTAGTGACAATTTACCTGCATTTTCTCGCATGTTGTGCTGTTGAAGATGTCAGTACAAAAGTTTAGACAACAATCACGTTTCTGTGACTTTTATAATCGGGAAGAGTTTGGTAGTAAGATAAAAACACAACAATAATAATAAAATTTAAACACCTGTTTTCATCAAAAGTACCAACTGTTTCAACAACTTTGAGATTGAAATGAGATTATTTTTTTATTTAGCAAAATTGTCTTCAAATTGTGAAGGGGTGATCAATTTCAAATTGCTTTTAATAGGTCACAATAAAAATTGTTGGGTACCTATTCTTTGCAGTTTATTGCAACACCAACTATTCTCTTTGTTCCTAACAGTGCTTGCTAGATAGCTATATTCCAGATGCAGCTTCAATGCTAATAATTAGGTGACTCATTTTATTCTTAATTAATACTAAAAGAGCTTTCTTAGCCACACAAAAGATGAATACGCTTAGTTGAAATAATGTGGAATGGGAAAATAGGACTAGAGTGAAAATGACAACAAAAACTCTCCTTTGATCATTCATAATTAAGTTTATAGTCCACTTATAGAGCGTACACTTGAGACTTGATTTACTCAAGAGCCTATTGAATTGGATATATGATGAAATATGAATGGAAGCAAGACCCTAGAATTGACCATTCTACTTAATGCTTTGTTTATGTATTCGTCCAGATGACACAGGAGACCCAATCAACTTTTCATTTCAATAAGTTATATAGGTAAAACGTGTATATATGCACATATTTCAGTATTACATGTTCCATCAAGAAATACATCAAATTTTAATATCAAAATGGATGGGTGCTATGCAACACCAATTTAGCATAAGAAACATCAGTGTTCCATTCAGTACATGACATTCATGAAATGTACAGGATATATATATATATGGGGTCTTCTTTCAATAAAATTCATCATAATCCATCATTTAACATGCAGTCACAAAATGTTCACATTAGCAAAACCTAAATACTTCAGAGAAGTTTCAGGTTTCTTATAATTACACATAATTTGTTTAAAATATAAGAGGACAAGGAATGCTTTGATCTATCGGTTTGCTTTGATCCTTTAAGCACAGAAAAGCCCCTTGAAAAAACAAAATGAAGACTCCACCCCATAAAGCTTTCCCACAAGTAAACTTGAACCAATGTCACTTAAAAAGGGTGAAGGAGGCTTATTTTAATTCTCAAATGCAAGGTATCTAGCTACAGCATAAAGAACTAGCATTCTTGCATGCAAGATGTCATGAACTCAGATGTGGGAGACGAAATTCACGTCTTATGTAAAAGAGTATATACGGCTTGCATTTGGCTACAACATCTGCTTCTGTAGGACGCACTGTGCTGTCATTAAAATGGAACCACTGACCTACAACAAAACATCAATTAATAACAATATTGGACATGCATTATTATGTGAAATTTCACAAGAACATACATTTTTAAATGTATAACTATAAGTTTAAAAAAAATCACACAAAGAAGTCTGCCATTTTAATAATGCAGTAAAACCAACAATCTTCTGGGGAAGGTCCACAGCTATAGCTGCATCTTGAGGTCCCTGCTGGAATGTTTCTAGACGGGATCAGTCCACTGCCCTGGCTTATGGTTGGAGGAGGGAGAAGAGAGGATTGCATACAATTCGTGGCCCCACTGTTTAGCACTGTTTCACCGTTCACCTGATTCTACAAAACAATCAATCAGAGCAGCTGGCCGGCCCCTCCTAATCTCATACAAGCAGCGCTCTAATTCACAGCTACAGTAGCAGCGGTTAGACCTCCAAAACTATGTAACTTCAGATGCAAACTCACAATATCATTGATACATTGAGCCCATCAATCGTGAGGTGAAATTCAAAAAGAAGTGTGTCTTCTAGATTGTGGAGGCTTTGAAGTTGCAATGTCTAGAAGTCAGTCAGCTTCACACTTTGATAACATTTGAGCCATAAGATGGACTCACAAATGCATACTCATGCAGAAAGTTGTCAATGTCACTGTGCTCAATACATCCCAAGGAAAATAAAATAATGTACATGTATGTGAAAGTGAAACGTATATTTTTGTATGACTGATTGTATTTTTTTATCACTTAAATTATGATTATCAAGAAAACATAATACAGACAAAGTTTCCGAATCAGTTTTTGAGACAGTACCATAATGTTTTGTTATTTTTTTTATTAAAAACAAATTGTAATTATTTATTCCTAATAGTATTTGTTTACTGTAATTGATAAGCATATGAACAGCAATTATTACAATCAGAAATGATTCTATTAAGTACACAAGCCTCAGAACAGTCTCTACAACTTAGAGGCTAATCAAAGACGAAGAGGTGAAAACATCTCTAACCAACCATGTATACACACACACACAAGACGAATATTACATTTTCCGTTCAGAATCCAAAAGTAGAATGGAACATTTGGGTCCATATTTGAAAATTAAATATTTTCTTCATGAATTGTTTACATTGACATATTGTTTTTGTGTATTATGTATCTAAAGTTAATAACCATTAAAAAAAAATTGACATCTGCTTCACCCATGTTGCATTCTACTTAAATCCTATGAACTCAAATATCAGCCACCAAAAAAGAGAGAAAAACTTACCATCATTAATGGCAAATGCCGTGTAATGCCCAGATCCTGCCCTGCAAATAAAAGAAGATATAAAGTCTTAAATCCACAATAATTCCACAACTTCAAGTCGCAAACTAACAAACAGCATTTAATTCGACCAAAAACATTACAGTAAATTTATTTCTGCCTCTTAAGATCAAATTACATTACTCAGATATCTAGTTTGCTCGAATTGTTTTGAACCATTCAATTTCAAAAATTTTTAATTTAATTAATTTCATAAGAAGTAATGTTCTAATAACCCTTAGTCTATCAACTACTGTCAACATCCATCAGACATTTCCTCAGCCAAATATAAGCAAAAAATGTAGTATACATGAATTTTTTTTAAATGAATAAAAAGTTGAATGATTTTTTTTATTGTCGCAGCTTTGTAACAAGCCTCTTAGCCCTTCTTGTGCATTAAGTGCATTCAGAAGTAATCCCGCATTAAGGTTTTGTTGTTTTGTCTCCTAACATCACAGTCAGTGAATGCCTTTATGAATTTGGCCAGGGGCTCGGCGCTGTTCGTAATCGGTTTCCCAAACAGTCACACATCCAGGAATCTGTGGTGTCTTGAGTCGCTTAACTTCCATGACTTCACAGAGTATAGTTCAGCAATTCTGCTAACAATGCCGGCTATTTATATTGTAACATCTTATTACAATACTTGACTTGTTATCAAACTTGGGCCTAAATCCTCAGTTGAACATTCTCCAACCCCATATAGTAATAAGATAGTTATTTACGTAATAACTACAAAGTAAAATTACCACACACAATATAGACCAGATTCTAAATTTGTCCGAGTTTTTCTCCTGAAACTCTTTTGCACCAAATCGATTGAATAATAGCTCAGTCCATTTCCATGAATCATCTAAAACCAACATCACAAGGAAAATTAACCTCATAGAATGCGAACTACATGGGCAACAATATCTGTATCGACACAAAATCTATACATGAGAATGTCACTGAACAAAATATTTTCCCATGATAACAATGTTCTTTTGCCTTTCTCACTTTCAAAACTTTAAATTCCCATATCCATTAATACATTTTTTCCCTTCAAATACACTTAATATTTGTTAAACAATACTTTCTGTATAGTTAAGAGAAAATTTCCATAAACACAATATAATTTTCAATGTTTACACAGTGTAGAAAAGGTATTGAAATGCTGTGGGGAATAACTAATTGCATGGCCCTGGTAATGAATCCACTTGTGTTTGGGTCGTTGATCAAATTACCTTGACGACCTAAAAATTGAATTATGAAAAGAACAACTGTTCACCCTTCTGTCAGTCAACAAAGCTAGCAACTAAAACATAAGCAGAATTTTAATCAAAATTAATATTCCCTGATCAATCTAACTGATGTTGCTTGATTTGAAATGGATATTTTTATTTTTGAGTGTACTTTGCATGAGACCTCACATTTTCATTTTTCCCGAAATGACACCAATTATTTGGCTTAAACGTTGTCCTCAAATACTCTAGAAGACTCTTAAAAGAATGGCACAGGTCTCATTTTCATCAAAATCCGTTTTTTTTAAATTGCAAAAGTTTGAAACATTGGGTTTTTAAAAAAAAAATTTTTTCAACAATAAGCTTAAATTAAATTCAATTTCTTGAAAATACTAGTTCTTGTGTGAAATTTTATTTGATCAATTTATTTTCTCAGAAACTATTCAAAATTTTTTTCGTTGCATTTTCAACTAATGTTAATGCAGTTTGTAAAAATAAAAAGCATTTTTCTCAAATACCGATCCAAATTTTTTCCACAGTTCTGGTTCCATTTTCGACAAACTTTTTTCCGAAACTTGAAAAAGTAATGCATACAAATATTGATATATAGTCTGAACAAATAACAATTGAAACATTGTAATGTGATGTGATTTATTACTAACGCATTGACTGTCATGATAATTTTTGTGTATGCCTCCTCTGGGGCCAGGAGTGATTTTTGTAGAAAATGAATGGAGACTTAAGTTATTTTGTCTTTTCTTCACCTTTTTTTCTCTTTTATAATTATGGATTTGAGTAATAATATGTGTGACCCGTTTGTGATTGACATGAGTTCACTTCGGGGTAGAAAAATATAATTTCATGAAAAAGTCACGTGAGCATAAATTTTTGAATTTAAGAAACTTTGTCATCATTCTATCATTTGAAGCACTTGAACTCGCAAATGCAATAATGTATAAAAAAAGCCCCATAATGTAAATATTAACAAACAGTTGAGTTTAACAAAAAAACTAAGTAACTGAAAAAGAAAAAGGTGCCTCATAGACAAAAAAATTAAACAAAGACTCTTGTCCATGAAATATTATTATAAATATATTTCCAGAATGTCAAGGGGCTTAGTACGAAAAACAAAACAGTTGAGAAATTTAATTAATTAAATTTTTAATGTTAGATTTGGTTAGTTGGTTGGTGATTCTGGGCATGTCAACAGCTTAGGTCATTAGTCCCATAAGTGTAGTGTATGTGTTTTCCTCGGTAGATGGCTGTGATCTTCCCCCACTGAATGGCGAGATCCGGCACCAACCTACCATTGGCTAGCAGGGTTTCCCACCTAACCAGGACTCTCCCATCAGCGGGGCACTGTCCCAGCTGGGACAAGTTCTAAGCTCCCAACCAGTCTCCCGGAATATGTGGCAGTGTAGTGCATGGTTGACATGGTATTGATGTAGGACATGGTGTAAGGGAAGAGGATAGGACAAGGAAGAGGAAGGAAAGATCGTACACAGTCCGTGTTAGGGTACTGCTCCGGCATTCGCCTAGTATTGATCGGAGAAACCACGGAAAACTAGCAATTAGAGCAGCCGGCCGCTAGAATTCTCCTCCAGACAACAACTGATAGTGTTTTATCTGAAAAGCTAGTGTCAAAAATCCTGCCGCCGTCAGGACTCGAACACTTTGTTAAACCTTTTAAAACGGATAAAACACTTTGTTACACAACAACAAGGCCACATCTAAGGAAACATGTACGTCCGGAATATATTTCAAAATTGCCTCACCAAAACAGTGACATGATGGTGTCAATTCACTTTCGTTTTAGTGTTTTGTGTTTCATACGACCTAAAACATGCAACAAAACTGTATATCCTTAAAATTATTGAATTTTTTCTTGTTAATGGATTGGCCTTGTAATATTTAGTGAAGACATATAAAAGGGGCAGTCATCTCTGTTACATAAAACCACATTTAACATCTGACTGCAGTGACTAACACAGTGCAATCTAAATTGTCAGTCATATTTGTCTCACATAGCCCACAAGAAATTGTCACACAACTGATATGGCAGTCAACACATCAAAGAATGTATTGTATAAATAAATATTGATCAGTGGACCTATCACTACAAAAGATATAAATAACAATTAATTTTTACATTTTCATAATTTATTTTTAAACTCAAATTCTGCAATGGGACCATCAGAATGTAACAGAAGACATTCATGACCCTTCATACAATAACATTTTTAAAAAAAATGGAGACTGTTTCAGAGAATATGTTAGAAATTTCTCCAGTTTTGACTTGAAGTACTCAAAAACTTTTATAACTCTGAGGTACTTCAGTTAACTACCCAATTTTCAATTCCAAGAGAAAAAATTGTTAGCATTTCATTTTCATAAAATTTTAATTACACAACTTCCAATATTTCCTTTTTTTTTTCAATTTGTTTAAAAAAAATGTATTATAAAATTTTAGAATAATGTGTAGAACCTGGAAATTTTTTTAATTATGAATAACTTCATATTTGATTTTGTCCACTACACTTAAATGTTTACATATTTGCACCAGTATATTTACAATTTTGTATGAAATTGTAAAAGAAAAAAAAATCAATATACAGTTGTTTGTTGCTCTTTTGGCAAAATTTTTTCGCTTTGTGGCAATGAACTCATAGTACTCACAGTTTTTAATGTTCAGAATGATACTACTCATAATTTTTAATGTTCAGTATCATCTGTTTGCTTCCTGCCCTAGCATTGACAATATCTATTCTGTGCATTGACATTAATTTAACCCTTTGACTGCTATTAGCACGCCTACAATGAGTCACGTGGTGTGCGCAATTCATCTGGCTGTCGCCATCCCTCTGTGCTGAGCCTGCCAGTCAGGCTGTGCTCAATGCTGTCAGCCATGGAAACTTTGGAGATTATGGAGCAAATCCACTCACTCATAGCCAAACGCAGATACAGAGAAAACTTCGAACAACTCAACCAGTAAAAGGCAAGTAACAAAAGAAAGAAAATATGAGTTAGGTGGGACCTAACAGGACTTCAAGGACTTCATTTTGCAGAATTGAAAAGTAAACAGCAATAAGCAAATGTGAGTGCGAATGTAAATTTCTATTTGTGAGGCAGTCCCTGGTGAGTGAGAGACTTCCCAACCCTCCTTGAAGCTAACTCTAGTGATGCCTACAAAATTTAAGTAACCAACTTTGGTCATTCCTACATAGAGGGCACGAAACCACACAATAAGCATTTGTATTGTAGTAAAACCCCAAACTAATAGAAATGCGAGACCAGCGATCCAGAACAGCAACAAAATATCAAGTAAGTGTGCTGAACCACACATAGATTCTGCTAAAACTATATCAGGAATCATTTGGTCCTCGCAAAAGGCATTATGAGAATGGCCTGTCGACTGTACAAATCCAGAGGATCCCAATGATCGCCGGACTGTGCGTGCTGACACATTAAAAGGCCCTCCGGGATGGAAATTTTCCACATGTCAACATGCCTAAAGCAGTCAAATGGTTAATGCTGATTCAGTTTCTTGAGAACATAATGGTGGACTATACCCCTTTAGAAACAATAAAATGTCAATTTGCAGTTTATCAATGATCTTGGTTTGTTTGTTTGTTTTTTGTTTGATCCTAAGTCATATTATTTTTAGGTCTTGTTGGAAGAGAGTTCAAAAAGCAGGAAAACCATTATTGTGAATTAATGTTACACAACATTTAAGAAATAACAATGACATTTTTACTTTTCAGATTCTAATGAAAAAGGTACTAATGTAGCATGAACAGTTTTCAAGAATATAAAAAATTTTATTTGCTGTAAAATAAATTAATTTAAAATTGCTTGAAAACTATCAAAATATTGAAACATACTAAAAAGCAGTCTATGACATTTATCCCTTTTGATCTTAAAGACATATCTGATAAATCAACTTCATTTTACTGCAATGTAAATATAGATAGTATATTCTTCTACATTCCTATGGGCATATGTCATACGTTCTTCAACATCTGTCTTCTTTGACAGGCTAGAAACATCTCTCCAATATCCATAAACACTTGGAATACACTTCTAATGTCACTAAGAAGATCCCATAGCAATTGCCAATGTTTGCCTCTGCTAGTTGCAAGTCTTTTTCAATTTATTCCTGGAAAAAATTAGTTATTTGTGTTTGCAGGCGTTGTTGATTATGTTCAGAATGTCTTTCTTTGTAAGTCGTGTTCAAGCTGTTAATGACATGCTGTCAAATTCACATCTCTGAATGTCAGAAATTCAAGAGTTTATGAATAATGTATCATAACTGGATTCCCTTGATGAAAACAATTCTTCTTCCTGGATTGTTGACTAGTTTGAGCAATGAAAATGATATTGAGGAACGTGATAATAGGGTGAATGATTCTATTGTTGAAATCATTCAAATTCAAGAGTTTTCATTTCCTTTAGAATAAAATTGATGAACAACCCAAATTACCAGGGTTTGAAAAAACCAGTGAAATAAAATTTTCTGTAAACAAAGACTCAACTGAACAAAATAATTTTTTTATCGTTTTTGACCACAGTAAATTTATGTAAATGAAGGCAGAAACAAATAAATATGCAAATGGAACTATTTCTGAACTTCAACAAAATCTCATAATTACTGTTGTCGGTTGAAGTTCACTTTTGTAATAGTTACTTTCAGCAAAAATAAAAATTTTAAGTAGTTTGTTGTTTTTTCTATTCTCACTCTACCTTATATTTAAATTACAGTAAAATACAGACAGACTTAAAGAGGAAAGACAATACTACAGTATGTTACCATTTCCAAACTGATGTGTTTGATAATTTTCCATTTATGTTCTGAATGAAAGCCTTATTGCCTGGGACACACAAGTTAACATGTAGTGTTATTTTAATAAAGGTGAAGGAAAGGCTAAAAAGCTTTTACAATTTTCAAAATTATGATTTAACAACTACATTAACATGCATAGTATATTCTCTATTTGAACACAAAATTTAAAGAAAAAATGTGGAGTCATTGTTTAGAATTTTTTTTGTAGAATGAGTTTCATAAAAAAAATTAGGTCTGTTAAAATTTTTCACAGCCTTAAGATGGACCAATGAATTTCCATTTCAGAGAAAATCCTTTTTGCCATTTTGGTGCTAATTTTGCTCACAGACAAACTGAAAAATTTTCTTTAATATTTTGTCATCAGCGATCTCAAAAATTTCATTTTTGCAGCAATACTATATATTCAAGAAATTAAAAAGAAAAAATAAATATGACTGGCATCATGAGCTTGAATTAAACATTCCAAAATTTTAAAACAAAATAAAATAACCACATATGGGCTTATTAATAGAATTTTTGTCATGTAGCAGTAATTCACTAACCCTGTTCCATGATGAACAATTACAGCAGCTAAATCATAAAGATTACTTCCAGTTCCTGAACGTCGTGTGTCTCTCATACTGCTGAGAACAAAATGAGACATATCCAAGGCAGTCACAGGGAATAATATATGCGTGTCTATTTTGGTACGGAAGAAGTTATGCCACCGAAACCGTTTTAAATGAAGACACAGCACCTGCAAATAAGGGATTTCATATTTGAACTTTAAAATATTTTCTGTGCAAATTTACAAATTTTACATGTAATACAGTACGAACTACTTAGCGTACATTAGGCAATCTGCGAATCCAGAAGCGTTTTGTAGATCTTTGCTTACTCTTACAGTTATTACAGTAATAAAGTTCAGTCTCAGCCAACTCTTCAACCTCTATAAAACTCGTTAAACAATCTGAAATAATAATAAAAAACAAATAATTAGCTATGTTAAAAGGAAAGGACTGGAATTTATTTAATAAACTTCGTGAAGTTGTACCTTGAGATTAAGATCAAAATTTGTAAAATATTTCCATTTACCAAGTCTACATCTACTTTCATTCTTTGCTTTAATCCAATCACTGTGATAATATCCACAACTAATTTATAAAATCACACTACAGTGATGCCATATATTTACCAGTAATGCTACAAGGAGGAGATGTTTCTTCGCTCTCTTTAGATTTCTTGGGGATAAACTGAAATTTTTCTGGAATATCCAGGGAGAGATCAAGGAAAGGATCATGTTTCTTTGATTCAGTACAACAGTTCAGACACCGAACCTGCCAGAGAAAGATAGACAATGTATTAAAGTTATGATCACACAATTGAGAGAAACAAATCAACACACTCCTTCACAAGGATAAAATATTCTATATTTACATGATTCAATTACAAAAATAAATTTTCTAATATATTGTGCAAAACTTTTATGTAAGGTCTAGAGATGGTGAAAAAACTTACTTCACTTTGAAGAGTTCCTCCAAAAACACTAGTAACAATGGAAGTTCTTCCTTTCTGGGCAAGAGAGATGTATGGGCTTTCCTGTTGGGTGAAGTCTGGTAAAAGGTGCAAAAGTTCTGTGTGCAGACGATCCAACATATATCGCAGAAATTCATGAGCATCTTGCTGCTGATAACCTCTGTAGACATGTTCAATATCTCTGAGTTTTAAAAGAATACACATACATCACAAGTAACAAAGCTTTTCACTGCTTTTACTTTGGTTACCATTATTCACTAAAAATTATCTTTAACCAAGTCAAACTTAATCCAAAACTAGACTAAAAAATAACTGACAGTCTAACAAAAGTTAACATGCTTACCTAAAACGAGGCACAACCTTCCAAATGACTAAAAATAATGATTCAGGTGATATAGCACCTTTTGTTCCACCCTGAGTTAAACTTATAATGACCTTCCTCAATTCTTCTGTCATTAATGCATCGTTTGTTTCTTTATAACTTCTTGAATGGTACACCCGCTTTCCATTACTTCTTTGACAATCAAATGAAGGAAGTTGTTTGAAATAATAGCAAAATTCTTGAATGTTGCTGGGGGGAAAAAATTAATACATAACCAAAAATTCACTTAACACAGAGGGCTGTTAAAATTAAACTAAACTAAACATTAACACATGAACTCACCTCAGAGACTGCAGAACTGCATTCATAAAACAAGTGTTCCCTAAATTTCTCAGTCCCACGACTTTCTTCTCTCTAAGTTTAGGGCTAGTTTTCTCTTTCTCCATAAGTTGCCTTTTATGTCTATGGTTTTCACTGCTCTCTGTAGGATGAGTTCTTGTAAATGAAAAGGAAATTAACCAATTAATCAATTACATCTCTCCAAAGGTATAATTTTATGAGAACTATGGAATTGAAACAATGAACTATAATTCAAAATTAATGTCCATTCTAAGTATTTACATGAAATGACACCTGCTAAAAAATTAAATAAACATAACTATCATAAAGGTAAAATCAACAATTCTTACTTACTACAGCAAAAGTCCAAAAGTCTATAAAACAGAATATTGTTTCTACCTCTTCCTTGAGCGAGGGCGAAGCATTCTAACATTTTCTTGAATTTCCTTAGAGGCAAGTGTTATTGATTTCCATGATGATTGGTTTTCATTTGATGTTGATGACATATTGTCTTCACTACCAGTCGATTCATATTTATCACACAAACATTGCCGCAACTGCTCTAGTAAGCCATTCTCTGTGTCGTTTGACACAAACTCATCACAGGTGTAGCTACAAATAGTTAATAAGCAAAAGGAAATTATCTACAAACACAACACACAAAATAACGGATTCTTGACCAATCAAATACTGCAATACACACCAAAATACAGAAAAATTTTCACAATCCATACAAACTGTATGTTCTTCATGCTCTTCAGAATGCTCTTTGGCATGACCTTTAACATATCGGCCGCAATTCACAATTCCACAATGCAAGCACAACCAGGGGCTCTCAGTAGTTGAACACACTGTAAATAAAATAAGTCACTAGGATAAGATGAGCAGAAACAATTTACGTATACAATTACAGGCATTTTCTTTAAAAATTTCTCCGGATACGTGGGGGGGGAAAAATCACGGTCAAATCCCGTTTTTGTTTTCAAATATATATGACGTGAATGATGCAGTTAGTATTATTAAGATTTCAAACGTGAATAATTTCAGAGAAATCAAATTGCCCTCCTCGATACAAATGGTTGGGCCAAGCACTTCTTTTCTTTGTAATGATTAGCAAACAATTTTCAATCTCAGTTTTCAATGATTAAAGCATATTCATCCAGCCTTTATTCAAATCTCGTTCACAAATTGCGTTCATTGCGGACAGTTCACCAATTCTAAAAGACGAAAGGATCATACACATCTTAAATTAAGTTTCGGGGGTATGATAATTAACATATCCCGCATCGTAATCACCACAATAATGTACGTTAGTATTGGCGTTTCGTTTGCCCAACAATGGAGGCCCATGCAAACGAGAAATGGCAATTACGTTTAGTTGTTACTCGTATTCATGAACGGTGAATAAAAGTCAATTTGTAATTCCCCACTCAAAAATATTTTTGGGAAATCACAGCATACTGAGATAAGTAAAATCCATACGCACCTGCACATTGCCACTCTTTTGTTAAATCACTTTTCTCCTGTCGTGGATCATTATTAATTTTCACGCTGCTAGTCAGGTGAGGGCACTCCATTATTTTCTTTGCAATATCATTATATGTATTCAATTACCCTACGCGCTATACCAAAAGGTAGGGTAATCTGCCAACACTGACAGTTCGTTCTCTCCATGCGATCTCAGCAGTGGCTGCGTGCAGGACTCGGTGCTCGGAGGACTAAACAAGAAACGTATTGCGATTGTCGAGGACCTGCCTGCACAGTGTATCCTTGCGCGTCAACAAAGCTGTGCGAACCATGCCGCATTGACCAGAACCAATGGAAGGGGAAGTGCAGGATGATCCTATTAAGTACAGAAGTACTAATTTCGTCTCTTACATTTTTTTCCTTTTCGTAGGCTCTAAATTCTTGTAAATTGACAATAATTGATAATTCATAACTATAACCTGATACTAGGTGTAAAACCGACTTGAGCCTCATATTGCAGCCTTAACCTATAAATTGATATTCTAATACTAAGGTATTAATTCCCTTGTTAAAAAATATATTAAAGTTAGAAAAAGATATTTTAATACTAAGGTTTTAATTCCCTAGTTAAAAATTTTTACAATTCAATTGGAATTTCATTGTAATAGGTTCCATAGGATCAAAATACACAGGAAATAAATAAACACACATAGGATCCATTTATATTTTAATATTTAAACATTGTTATACAATATGGAAATTTTTATGGGCGACGACCGTAATTTTGATTGGGAGGTTGAGTCAACTGAAGTCCATTAATGTTATTGAAGTCCTGGAAAAATGAAAGATTTTCATGAATACACTTTACAAAATTTTTTTTAATAACTTGGGGCACAAAGCCTACCCAATTCACATTTGCAACATACCAGCATTCTCAACATTTCCTTTGTCTCTGGATCCACTTCAATAATATCTTGTTCAAGAGCTGATACTTCAGGAACATAGTTATCCCTTCGTTCACGCTCCTCCTCCTGCAGTTTGATGGATATTCCTCTCACCTGACTATGGCGCAAACGCTTCATAAGATGAGTAACAAACCTGTTAATGGATAAATTTATAAGTAAAAAGAATACTAATTGTTTTGTAGCATCACTGAACACATTTTTTTGAGATCTTTCAGTTTGTAGTGGGAGGAGGGCCAGGCAAAGGATACTTTTTTTTCAGCAAAACTTATCTGTATTTAGTCTGCTGACACAAATACATTTTCAATTACTCAGGCATGGTAACTATGTATAACTAATAGTGTAAGATACAAATACAACAGCGGTGAAGGGATTCCCAAGTTTAAATAGAAAATGTGCAGATTTATTTCTACCAACACGTGTTATACCTTCAATTGATCAAATATATCTATCCATTACATAGTTTTCACCGTTTTGCTTAAAATTCAAATTCGAGAATTATATATTAGAATCAAATTAGACTACCATATTACAGATTTTAAAAAATACATTTTTTCACTTAATTCTTGTATTAATCATGCATGACAGAAGTTCGAAACAGGTCAATATAATAAGACTTAAATGTATATTATTGGATAATACAACTACCTTTAAAGGCAACTTAACTACGCATATTATAGTAACTAAAGACGCAAAATTAATGAAATATAAATAAGTTTCTCGACGGTTTTGCACATTCATACAATATAGAACAAGTAATGTAGAATTCACTTTCATGTTTCAAACCACTAACCCTGCAATTTTGTTGCGCAAAGGCTTGCTGGGAATGATGGCAATTTCTTCACATATCCTCTTGTTGGTATGAAAATCCAAAGTCAGCCTCGTGTAATATTTCTCAATAATCACACGAGCAGCCTTCTTCACAGTCTTCGTTCTTACACGACCCTAAAGAAATTTCATATATCAAACATAACCCGAGGCTTCCAAATATCATCATTTATTAAATACATGTCACCCAAACAGTGTAAAAGAACATCCATTTCTAGTAAAAATTGTAGGATTGAAAAAGTAAAAATTGATATAAATGTATATAAAATGAATAAACGCCAACTTACCATCGTGGATTTGCCCGGAAGAACCGACAACCAAGCCAAAGAGAAACAAGTGAAACTGCCTCAATGGTTCCGCAAAGGAAAAGCATGGAGGCTTTGCACTTCCGCTTATATGTGACTTGAATCTCTAAAAAGCAGATTCAAGGAAGATTTTCAATTCCTTTAATGCATTTAAAAAAAGACGCTGTGAAATTTAAATACATGTATTATCTATTTGTGATACTAATACTGCCTATGAATAAAGGGGATCAAAGACCACATCTATTTGGCGGTACGTTTGAATTATTCCCATTAGTAAAGAGCAAAGACAGTTTTGTGTAAAGAAGAATAGTAATAAAAATTATAACGGGAAATCAGTGTGCGTTAATTATGATGAATATTGTTGAAAGTCTATTAATTAACAATAGGGAAGAGTATGTGAATAAATATTTAAATTAGCTCTACAACATATTTGAAATCTGGAGAATACTGTATCAATAAATAATTGTTTCAACTAAAGATACAATTAAAAGATTACTAACAAGACAACTTTTTAAATTTCTGTACTTTTTAGTTTATCCCTCCATCGTAACACAAGCATTTTAAAACCCAAATATATATATTTTAAAGTATGTTTCCGTTTTAATATATATCCTATGATTGAAATTTGAAGATACGGAAAATAAATAATAAAGTATTTTCTCCGTGCGCCGGAAAATTGCGTATTTTCGACACAAAAATTCTTAATGCGCGGCCCTGGTAATGAAAAAGTGGAAAAATATTGTTCCAATATATAGTAAATTACTTCCTGTAACACATTCTGTACTCAGAATCCATTTTTGGAGGGTCCTTGATACCAAAAAATCGATTGACGATAAAACGTCCGTTTGTCGTATGTGAACAAACTTAGCGCCTAAACCACTCATACGATCTTTTCCAAATTGAAGAACCTCCTGTCTATCTGGCTCTAGTTGAAGCTTTAAAATTTTTAAAAAACATTCTTTAAAAATTTTGGGGTACTTTCCATGAAGCCCCCCGGACATTTTAAAAATTTTCTCAAAAATGGCAACGGATCAAAAATGTTCAGCAGATTTTCTCCAAAATTTACCTTCCTCAATCGATCTGGGTGATGTTTCGGCCCCTTGAATTTGAACCTGATCTTTTAATATTTGGGGGAACTTAACATGAAATCTCTTTACATTAAAAGGTACCAACTTTTTTATTAAATTTGTTGCAATTCGGCACAAAATGCGTTGTTGTTTTTTCGACAAAAAAATCCGTATTGTCGTGATGCAGAAAAGGTTGATAAGTCTGTTCTAAATGTAGTAAATTTCTCCTCTAACTCGATGTGCAGTCATATTTCAGAAATTGTGTGACCTGCATACCAAAAAAGTGTTTTTTTCAAAACGTCCTTCCGTCCGTCTACGTCTGTGAACTATGCGTAGGAATTTTTCCAAACTGAATAAACTCCGGCGATCTGGCCTCACTGAAAGCTCTGCGATTACGAATAACATTCTTTCATTTTTGGGGGTTCCTTACATAAAGCCCCTGGGAAATATTAATTTTTTTTCCAAAAATAGCTCCAAATTTTCTTTCAATTCATTGTAAGAATGGATTAAAATAACTTACAAAGATGGCAAGACCGTTTTCCACTGTTAACCCTGAATTTTCGAAAACTGCGAAAGTTGAAATTTTTTTCAGCATCTTCCTACAACTATAAAATTGAAGATAGAGACTTCCGTCAAGCGAAATTTGTTCTCCAACATTGGTTCTCTCATTAAGTTCCTGCAAATTTTTTTGAAATTTGAGTAGTTTTCGCGCAATATTGAGTGAAATAGCATGTCCAATATTAAAACTAGTGGTGCTACAGAATGGCACAGACTTTCTCGTATTAGTTAATTTCCTAATTTGTTTGCCTATTAGAGCTTTTCAGTCGTGCCTCATCCGCTTCTCAGTTGCCATCTACCGCCGCCCAAACACCACTTTTTCACAACTGCTCAATTTCTCGGTTTCTTAATGGCAGAAACAAATAAGAGGTGCTATAGAATGGCACAGACTTTCTCGTAGTAAACTTTTCTAATTTCCTTGGTGTGGACTGGCTTCACGATGTGGTCCCATCCTCTTGCCAGCTGCCCCTCCGTCGCCAAATTTTTTTGATATTTTCTCAACTTTTCGGTTTCCTAACAGAAAAAACGAAATATTACTTCAAGAATATTAAAGATGAGTAATTAAACCTTTAAAAAATTTTTTAAAATTTTTTTTAAAATGGGGGATATTTCTTTTTCACAGGAATCTATTGAGATGTTGAAAAACTTCATTAAAAACAATTTAAAGCACCTCCACCCACTAATGCAATAATATATACTAATAGATGGAAAGGTGCATATTAACGGCGTGAGATGTATTAAAAGAAACATGTGTAATTTTTGAATAAATAAAAGAACACATCAAAATGCACTTTACGTCATATTAAACAGTGCCATTACCTCTATCCGTTGGAAAAGTTTGAGGAAAAATTTGGAGCCATTTTTGAGAAAATGACGTTTGAGCGTTTCCGAAAATGGGGAAATTTGAACTCGGGTTAAGGCTAAATGCACCGAAAAATTCTTATAGGAAAAATCAATAGATCGCAGCACTATCATACGGAATTTACTAGATCGATAACGTCTGAACAAATTGTCCGATTTTCGATCTGTAAACAGCATTGGACTCCCTTTTAAAATAGAATTCACGCTACGATGCCGTTTTTTCAAAAAAGATTTCAAAAAAAAATTGAAACCGTTTTCTCATAGTTCCGGGAAGAAATTAAAAAATGTGGGCTTATAGCGCGATGGCGACGTGCTTCCTGAATTCAACGCCGTGTCAATCATGCAAATCGGATGAATAGGAGCGGCGTAAAGTGAAATTTCGGAAAAATACCTGATTTCCCTCCCCACTCCCCCTTCCCCCTGCGTCACCCGACCCGCCTGGGCCCTCCATCGACGCCGCCGAACGGCCAAACCGCCTGCGGCACGGGTGGCCGAACTTTCAGACAGGCAAGCTGGGCAGTCAGTCCCTTTCAGTCTCAATATATTTTTCTTCACGTGTCAAACTAGTGATGCTGTAACACAGCCAAACGGTCTCATATCATCTGTAATAGTCGTATAAAACTATATATCTTGTTCACATATTTTCGCCTTCCTTCGAATACCATCAAACAATTATTTAAGGCGGTACTCAAAATATCGATTCCGATTTGGAAACTGATTTCAAAAAGAAAATTGAACTAATTGTGTAGATATCACCAACATTCCATGTCCTAACATCTTATTTTACATACATTTTACTTCTAAGATCTTCCGTTATCATTCCACTACCACAAAGAATGAGCTGAAATTGCGCACGAGCTCTTTTATCCTGCGACTCGATTTTTGATCTCAAAACGGCGTTTGTCTCCTTGATAGACTTCACCTGATGAATCTGTTTTCCCAAGTAAAATCGCGGAAGCTAAATTTTAAAATGTTTTCTTTGTTGTTAATTTTAAAACTACTTTCCGACAAATTATGTAATCGGATACCGGAAAACTCTTATTGTCGGGTCCTGGTAAAATAAAAGTGGATAAATCCTCTTGCTAAATATTACATTACTTCTTCTAACTCGTGGTCTAGCGAAAAAATACAATACATGTGTCCTTGATACCTAAAAATCGATTGACACCAAAACATGTCTGTCCGTTTATGGTCAACGCTAACGCCCAAACCGCTCTGCCAATTTTCTCCAAAATTGATCTTCCCGAATCTACCTGAAAGAACTCGATCCTTTGGGAGTTTGAAACGGATATTTTGATTTTTGAGGGTCCTTTACATTAAGCCTCAAAATCATTTTCGAAATCTTCTCAAACCGTCACCAAATTATTTGATTCAATTTTGTCGTGTTACGTACAGAACGCAAGAGAAATGTGATTTATGGTGTTTGTTGACATCACTTATGTTTAGAAAATTGCTAACGTGCAATTTTTGGGGGCGTCTTCCTTCAACTATAATATTGATGATATATTTTTTTCCTTACTGAAATCTGTTCTGACAGATCTGAAAATAAGATCAAGTTTAATTTTTGAAACATTTGAGTAGTTTTCGTGCAATTTGGGGCGAAGTATAGGCAATTAAAACAATTGTAACTTTTTCTGAAAAAGAGCTCCAATTTTTTTGTTTAAAGACGATACAAAATATGATGGTGGTCTCATTTTCGCCCACCCCGCCGTATTTTCGAAGATTGCAAAGGTCATGTAAGTTTATTGCAAAACCGCGTAGTTTTAGAGTAATTTAAGAATGAAATTGATGTATATATTAAAAAATCTCAAAAATCACAACAATTTTTTCCATGGATAGAAGGGACGTTAAAAGAATTACAATTTTCGTTGAACTCTATCAATTTTCGAAAATTGCAAATTTAGAAATAATGCCAGAAAGTGTGTGATGTCGTATCATCGCTAGCTTTTATTTGAAATTGTATTGTAAGGATACTTACACAGTGTAATTGTACTAAATTACTTCTAATGAAATTTGTTTGTGATATTTTGTATTAGTCATATCAATTATGCCACTTACACCCTTTTCTTCCGCTTCATTCTATCATTCCAAGCATAATATCCTTTTCTAGGGATTTTGTTCTACTCACAGTATGTCCAAAATATTTTATTTCCATTTTTTGGCTTTGGCTTTTAGAGAAAGTTCTGTTTTCTTTTCAAAATTTCGGCATTTATCCTTTTGCCCTCATTGTACGTTTAATATTTTCTTCCGTGTTCATACTTCAAAAGCATCTTTCTTTTTTTTTCGGCCTATCTCAATGTTCAGCTTTTACACCCACACAACAGGATTAGAAATACCATTTTCTCATTCAGGAAGCACGTCGCCATCGCGCTATAAGCCCACATTTTTTAATTTCTTCCCGGAACTATGAGAAAACGGTTTCAAATTTTTTTTGAAATATTTTTTGAAAAAACGGCATCGTAGAGTGAATTCTATTTTAAAAGGGAGTCCAATGCTGTTTACAGATCGAAAATCGGACAATTTGTTCAGACGTTATCGGTCTAGTAAATTTTGCTTATTTTGGTGCTGCCACGTGGTGGCGACAAATGGAACTAGTGTCGGTACATTTAGCCTTAATGGAAAATGTCGAGTTTTCGGAAAACTTGACATTATATAAAACACATGTACTTGTAAGTACAATAATGTGAAGAAATCGCTTCTAGCGTAAATATTACCAACGTGAGAGAAAGTAAAACTTGTGGAGCTACAGAATGGCACATACTTTCTCGTAGTAGAGTTTTCTAATTTCCTTGACGTGGACTGGTTTAACAGTTTTGCCCCGTCTTCTTCCCAGCTGCAATCTATCGTCGCCCTAAGTATAATTTTTGCCTTATCACTTCAAGAATACTACACAAGAGTAAAAACTCCTCCTAAATAGAAATTTGCATTGAAAAATTTGAAGCCATTTTTAAGAAAATGGCGTTTAAGCATTACCATAATTGCGATATTTGAAGCTATTTTTCACAGAAAATTTTTAAGTTTTCGAAAAAACTTTATTTTAAGTCATTTGAAGCGCTTCGACTTACAAATGTAAATGCATTCAAATCGATGGAAATGTGTATATTTACGGCATGAGAGAAATTTAAAAAATACATTTTTGTATTTAAAAACTAAAATAATACACCGAAATGGATTTTACCTCATATTAAATAATGCAATTACCACTATCCGTTGAACAAATTTGAAGAAAAAATTTGAAGAAATTTTTGAGAAAATGGCGATTCAACGTTTCTGAAAATGCGAAATTATGAGCTTTTACAAAAAAAAAAAAACTTGAGTTTTCGAGAAACTTCATTTGACTTTAATTAAAGAGCATGTACCCATAAGTACAATAACATGAAAAAATCGCATCTAATGTAAATATTACCAACGTGAGAGATATGTGAAAAAATTACATTTTTGTCATTTTTGAAAAACAAACAATAGAGCAATGTGGCGTTTATGTCATCGTATAGGGAACATCTAGCAATACGACTACCAAAAATTTAAAGAAAAGAATTTGAAGCCTTTTCCAAAAATTATTGCTTTTGTTATTTTTTTAAAAAGCCAATATTTCACTCTCTATGGCACGAAAAGTAATAAAATTTTGAAAAAAAATCTATATGACCTTAATGAAAGAACTATTTATGGACAAGAAATTCCATTTGAATGAGAAATCTGCCTTCAATTTTTATTTGCAGGAAGACGCCGAAAAAAATTCAAACTTTTGTGATTTTCTAAAATTCAGACTTAACCATGAAAATCGGACCTATGCCACCATTATAAGAGTATTTTACTCTAATCTCACAAGAAATTTAAAGAAAACAATTGGAGCCGTTTTTTTATAAAATTTTTAAACTATCCGGGGGGGTTAATGTAAAGTACCCTCAAAAATTAATGAATGGTTTTCAAAATCGCAGAGCTTAGACTCAGGCCACATCAACAGGGTTTTATTCAGTTTGGAAAACATCGAAAGCAGAGTTTAGGCGCTAGTGTTGTCGTTCACGTACATCAGACAGCCGGATGGAGGGTGGTTTTTGAAGGGGGGAAAGCATTTTTTTGTTATCAGGGGACCCATAAACGTGTATTTCCGTTAAAATCTCGAAATCGATTTCCCGCTGCATTACATAACTTTCTCTATACTACGTATATTACCCCGTATATACGTGTGTATACGAGAAAGTAACTAGAGATGTTACAGAATGGCACAGACTTTATTAAGTTTTTAATTTCCTTTTTCCTTTTTTTTTTTTCCTTAAATTTTACGAATATTAAAGAAACGTAAACCTCTTTCTAAATAGCTATTTTCATTGAAACATTTGAAGCCGTTTTCAAGAAAATGGCGATAAAGCATTATTGTATATGCGAAATTTGAAGTTCCTTTTCAAAGGAATCTATTGACTTTTCGAAAAACTTCTTTTAAAATCATTTGAAGCACTTCACTCAAAATGTAATAATGTATACAAATCGATGGAAATGTGCATATTAAGGGCGTGAGAGACATTAAAAAATACATTTGTATAATTGTTGAAAAAACAAAAGAGTGCACGAAAATGTACTTTACGTTAAATGAAACAATACAATTAGCATTATCCAGTAGAAAAAATGAAAAAAACAAACAAATTGGAGCCATTTTTGAGAAAATGGAGTTGTGTTTTTGAAAATGTGGAATTTTGAGCTCATGTTTATAGAAATCTCTTGTGTTATCGAGAAACTTTATTTGACATTATTTAACGGGAATTTACTCATAAATACAAGAACATGAAAAAATCGCCTCTAATGTAAATATTACGGACGTGAGAGAGGTAAAAAAATACATTTTTGTAATTTTTGAAAAACTAATGAATAGGCAATATGGCGTTTATGTCATGGAATAGGGTGCATTTGGCCGGTATTACACTGTAAGAGAAAAGATCTTTGTCAAAGATAATTTATAAAAGAAATATGACAGTGTAATAGCCAATATTTTATAAAAGATTTCTTTAATAAAATTTCTTGGATAAAATGTAGTCTGAAGCGTCCAAGTTTTATCATACATTTGGTAACATGGCGCCCGATATAGTGGTATTGCTTCAACCAGTTTTAATTCCAGAGTGCGAGCAATTAGAATGTTTATATAAAACTGTGCATCCGGACTACAAAAGTAAAACCGAACGAATTGCCGCTTATAAGACACATCCCGAGAAGTGGAAAATTAGGGGTTTGAAAAATGCCCACTTCAGAAAGATACATTTTTTTAAACTTCCAAATCACAGGACTCAATTTCGAAAGAAGGAGGAACGACAAAGAAAATTGAATGTTTCCTTATCCATCCTCAAATAATTCGTTTCGGAGTTCTTGAATTAATGCTTCACAATGTTCGACCCATAACCTTACCATAGCGTTATTCTAAGGCCTCACCCTCAAAAGTTTCCTCTTTACTTTTTCCTTCATCGGCATTAAACATAAATTAGTTATTATAAAACATAAAGTAGCACTAACAACATTTGAGCGTCATCCATCGTAAATCGCGAGCGAAACTAATACATAAAATATTGGACAAAATGTAATACGTTCCTCAAATTTCTTTCACAGTTTTTTGTTAAATTCAAACAATTCTTCATCAAATTTCTTTGACAGTGTTATGCCGACCTTTGGTACTGACTCTACCAAAAATGTAAAGAAAAAATTTGAAGCTGTTTTTGAGAAAAACTTGTTTTTGTAATTTCCGATCTATTGTACGAAAATTTTCGAAGAAACGTACATGATCTTTATGATAGAACTGTTTATGGACAACAAATTTCGTTTGAAGGAAAATTCTCTAACTTTAATTTTATAGTCGTAGGAATACACCGGAAAAAATTCAAACTTTTGCAATTTTCGAAACTCCAGAGTTAACCGTAAAAATCGGACCTACATCACCTGTATAAGCGTATTTCTAATCTTGTGTAATTGTGTAGCTCTATTCGTACAATAAAATTAAAGAAATAATTTGGAGCCGCTTTTGAGAAAATTTTGAAAATATCTGCGGGGCTTCGTATAAAGTACCTCCAAATATTAAAGAATGTTTTTCAAGATCTCAAAGCTTCAACTAGAGCCTGATCAACAGGGCTTTCTTCAATTTGGGAAAGATTGTGCACATGGTTTAGGCGCTAGCAGTGTTGACGGACGGACGGACGGACGGACGGACGTTTTGAGAAAAACACTTTTTCGGTATCAGGGGACCCCAAAACGTGTATTTCCGGTGAGATCTCGAAATCGATTTTCCGCAGCATTACATAAATTTCTTTATACTACGTATAGAGATATACGTAGTACGTACGTACGATATAGGTACTCGATAAATAGGGATTTATTGTCTGATTTGTTTGAAAAACTGGGCCCTTTAAAAAGAAATTCCACTTATTTGGTTTTAAATTTTTTTAAATTTGGAATTTTTAATTTGATGTATTTTGAGTATTTGAAGTATTTTAAAAACATATGTACTTAGCTATTCAAAACAATGTATTTTGAGTATGTATTAAATAAATATTTATGAAAATTTTGGAAAATTAAATTTTCCCAAAAAATTTTTTAAAAAGGTTTTTAAATTAAATTTTTTAACTTAATTTTCATTATATTAGATCAATCTGGTCACAGAGGATGTCTAGTTGGATTTTATTCTAAGGATTTAATTTTAGAATTGAGATTAATAAGAAATTCTAATTTATTAATTTTCATATTATTTTTTTCTTTCTACTGGATTGACAGTATGCTATACTTTTTGATTAATTTATTATGTTGTAGTAGGTGAATTTAATTTTAAGAGAATACATTGTTTAGGTGATGAAAATTATGGATTTATTTACGTAATAACACTGAATCACATTATTGTAAACTTTTAAAGTTTTATTTTCCTGCACTTCATTTGAGGTAGTATCAATATATAATAAGGCGATATAATAAACATTTGATATTTTTTGCTTATTCTATTTAACTCAAAGGCTTCTGTAGTGTGTCTTCTAAGGCTGTTATAATTAGTTGGTTGTCTGCGAATAATATTGCCACTAATTTCTAGTTGTTTGTTTTCTTTATTCCTGCTCGAGTTTTCAGTTGCCATTCTTTTGTCATGTGATTTAAGTAAATGTTAAAGAGTAGTGGTGACAGCGTGCATCCTAGTCTTAGACCTCTGTTGATGTATATCAGCTGTATTGCGCTGTAATCACTTTTAAAAACTATTATCGAATTTTGGTATAGGCTTTGTATATTTTTGATTAAATGTTCTGGTACTGTTTCTTCTTTTCAGAATTTCCCATAACTTCTGCCAATTACATTGTCACACATCTTTTTCAATGAACAGTGTATATGTTGGTAAGTTACATTCTTTCCCTTTTTCTATAATTTGTTGGAATGTGAATATTGCATCTATTGTACTTCTCCCCTTGTGAAATCCACATTGTTCTTCCATGATTTCTTTCTTCTTCTTCAATTTTGATTAGTCTTTGTCTTACTAAGTTTGCAAATATTATAAATGAACTTGATATTACAAATCATAGAACATTAGTAATTTAATTCATTTATTAGTATTAGCATTATTTATCAACTGTGTATGATGTACTATGACTAACTCACAAACAGGTTGAACTCTGAATAAGATGGAAATAAGCATTTTTTCCAAAAATTAAGAAAATATTTACCAAGCCTATATACCACACAAATTTGATTTGACAATACTGTGCTGGCAAGAATGTGTTGTTCACTTCTGTATAATTTGCTGTGAATACTGTTATAGTCAAATTTATTCATGTTTGCTTCAATTGTAAAAGTAAGAAATGAGCTGCTCCTGACAACTGAAATGATTCCAGATATGCATCACAGGTGCTTTGTTTGAATTGGATGTTTTCAAGTAATAGCTGAGGTGTTAGTAGCGCAGAAATTGCAATATTTCAATATTATATAGCTGTTTCCAATAATGCAAGAAACTACAATTTCCTGTTGTAACACCACTAGTTTTTATATGTAACTGTAGCATGAATGACTGTACCAACAGAGCGAGGTTTGCAAAATATGAATACCAGAAATTTTTTACTTCCACGCTTTAGAATATTTTAGATTATTTGTATGGGTAAACAAATTAATTTAATTTTTTAATACTGCTAATAAAATGGCAACCCTTAATGTGGTCCTACCATGATTAATAAAAGGAGAGCTCAACAAACGTGCATATTATGAACATTTATATCAAGAAGCGAAACAAGGAACCGTCTCAGATATTGCTCAATGGGTCAGGGAAACTGGATGAAAAACCTGATCGAAATGGGGTGGGGGAACGGGAGGTCATCATTGGTCCAGAAGCTGAAGTTTAAGTGAACTTGCTACTTAAGTGGGATATTTAAAATTGAAGTAGCAGAAACAGGCTATGTTAACTTATAATTTCTTTCATCACTCATAAAATTATAAGATACTCCACTACTCAAGATCGTGCAACAATTCCTTTAATTACAAAAATTCCAGAGAAGCCAGCAATTGTAATGTGTTACATAAAGAGTAGGTTAACAACAAAATTGTCTTGTAAGTTGGAATGGTATTTTATTTCCTCTATATTGGTGTTCACTGTTTACATGCTGAAACTTTACATATATTAACATTGCATGATTTATTTACAACAAATATAAGTTAGTATAGTACATTATTTATGAACAATGGCATCAATCATTATTGACTGTTCACAATGCCCAGCACTGTGACTATACTGGCTTCAGTCAGTACGTTCAAATATCATAATTCTGATTTCTGAAAGTCTGAAATATACAATTTGCTTATAACACAAATATTATAAACTGGTATCTGAAACTCCTGTACCTAATTCCAAGTTCATACATCAGATTCTTTTAATGAAACAATTCCCAAAAGAAAAAGACAAATAAGAGAGGAAGCAAATAGGCTTCTGATTAGTGTTAGTTGTGTTTTTAATAACAAAGTTGCAAATTTCCATCAAGAAACAATTTTTTTATTAATTGTATTCCAATTAATAACAACAATTTTTAAAAAAATCCTTTTTGTACCTTTCCTTTAACACTTCAGTTTCTGATTGCTTAAACATTGAAAAGAAATAAGGATAATTCAAACTGTTCCATGAAAAGACGCAAGGCACTTGTTAATCCCTATTAACTTCCATTTTTTCCTTTCAGGGTATCATCAATGTGCAATAGACACATTGTCACAATCCAGACTAGTATAATACAATACATGCATATAATGAGTGAACATATGATTAACGTTTTTTCTTAATTGACAATTCAGTTTTATCCATTGCTTTCACGGAAAATTATGTTTGCTGTAAAATAGTTTGTATGAATTTTTATTTGAAAACAAAAGTATGTTCCTCTGTCATAAAGATAGAAAGCCACACTGGTTTTCATTTTATTGCTTTGAGCAATAAACCATCGTTTACAAGCAGAGTACTAGAAGATATAAAGTAAATTTATTATCAGCATGTACAACACATTAATATGCATATATCATGTTACAAAAATATTTACTTGCTCTTAATACCAAATTCTAATGAGAACAGAAGCAAATATAAAACAATAATTGTTCATTCTTAGGACTTTATTTTAATCTGACATGGTACCACATGTGAAGAGAATTCAAATACAATTGCATTTGTTACTTCCCTCTTATTACTTAACACTCATCACACACACTATTCATTTACAGGTAACTAAAATTGATTATATTAAGGAGCACCCACAAAAATGCTAACTTGCAACTGTAGCAATAACAATTAATCAACAAGGAAAGTTGAATTCAAACAATTAAAACTTGATTCACAACAGTTTTGTGCTGAATAAATAAAATGTGTTCTGTTGCACAACACACAGATGACCTCAAAAGTGTAAATTGCAGGAAACAGTGATTTTATGACAACAGAAATTAATAACAACAACAAAGATCAAGTCAAAAAGGAAAAAATCTATGTAACAACTACAGATTTACAGTATACATAAAATTTAGGAACTTAAATATATATTTTATGGGGCTTTCAGAATAACATTCTCTTATTTTCAATGCCCATCAAATATAAAGCTGTCACACATGCATGCATTTGAAAAACACATCTCAAGCAAGAGCTGATGCTGGTAAAGAGCTATGTTTTGGTTTCATTTTATTCAGAAATACTTTAATGCTACCATTAAAGTCTGCACTTACTAATACATAACCTCCACACCCTTTTGTTCTCTGCTCCACCATTGGATCTTCATCAATCTTAGTACCTGGCACATTCACCCCCACTTCCTGCTCTTCTATCTGATGAATTATTATATCAGGATTTGGAGCAAAAACTGCACAGGTTACAACTGCATTATGAGCTTTTATTCCTTCCCAAAAATCATTTCTATCTCTTCTAACAGAAGAAAATTTTGAATAATCATGGTGAGTTTTCCAAATATATATACACTGATTTTCTGACCCACTAACAATGTACTTGCCATCATGGCTAAAACTTGCTTTAATTTGGCTACTGACATTAACATATCCCTTGTATTTACAGGACAAATTGAGGTCACGCAAGTCATACAGACGTATTCGGCTGTCATTTGAGGTAACAAGAATTTTGTCTTCCCCTGGCATTGGCTCAATTCCACTGATTTTCCTACCCGTAGAATTCTTTCCTCTGGTTGAACGCACATGAATCTGTGTGTGATATTTTAACTGATCTGTGTTGTAAAAAATGCAACGACCGTCATACGATCCCACAACAGCAAATTTACCGTTCTGACAGAAATTAGCAGCTGTTATTAACTTTGTTTGACCATCTACTTCATTCCAAACAGCTACTTTTTTATCAGGAATATTCCAAAGGCGTAACTTACCATCTAGAGAACCACTTAAAAAGTAACGATCATCTCGTGGGTGAAATACTATTGCGGTAACAAAATCTATATGCTGAAAGCAACAAAGACACTCCTTCCTTGATATGTGCCATAACCTGACAGTTTTGTCCATTGATGATGATAAAACAAAATAATTTTTGGACCAAGATACATCTAAAAGATCGGAAGTGTGTCCAGTGTAAGTGCAAAATGGTTTGGGCATAAATGGATGTCTGTGACCTTCTTCATTTTTAATGTCAATATATGCAGCATTTGGATCTTCTGATGAATGCTGTGACACTAATGATTCTTGAGAAGGCGTTGGAGATACTTTTTCAGCATTATATTTAGTTCTCATATCTTGAAAATATGTATATGCATTCCTTACCACCCAAATACGCAATACACGGTCTTGACCAGCAGTTGCAAGTAGTCTACCACATGAGGAAAACTTCATGCACCACACTGGCCCTGTGTGTTCACCACTCAAATCCTGAACATGCTGAAGACTGTCAAACTCATACGGGCCCTTGTGACTTCCAGACACTTTTAATTTAATGTACTGCTCACCTGCAGTCACATCATCACCAATATCATCCACATCATCTTTATGGCGTGCATGAGTGACTTCCTGTGCAATGAATTTTGCTTTATCCATAGTTTTCTTTACTTTAGAACCCAAAAATTTCTTTAATTGTGCTGTACGTCTTTTCACTTTACTTATATCGGTATCTTCTTCAGGGGGAACAGATGATTTCTTGCTATCAACACTTTCTTCATCAGATTCCTTTTCTTTTTCCAAACTGGAATTGCTAACGTATTCAGAAGTAAGACGCATTATATGAAGAGACAGTGGATTGATGCACTGAGGTAATTTATCTTCTGCAATACTAAGAGGAACTCTTTCACCTGTGTCAAGATTTAACACTGTTACTTGTTCCAGAATTTCCTTAAAAAAATATGAAAACAATTAATGGAAAAAACATAACCTTATGAGTAATTTGCCATTAGTAATTAACTAAAAACCAACCAGATCAGAAAGCTGTTTTCCTGAATCAGTTCTTGTTCGAACAAGCATGTTCAACTGTGACATCATGCCCTGTTCATCACCTGCTGAGCGTCTCCGCTCCTTTGACCCTCGGGGACTCACTCCCAGTTTGTGGGAAGCCGTGATATTACGACCAATGCTGTTGCTACTCATTGAGCTCATAGGGCTTCCTGTTACACTTTGCTTCCTTGGCTCAACACTCAACAATTCAGCCTTCAGCTTTGCAAGTCTTTCTAGTTCTTCTTCTGAGGGACCTTCAGCTTTAGCTCTATCTTCGTCCTGCAATGCACAACAATGCAATGGAAAAAACATAAATATTTAATTTTATTTTCCCCTTTTTTAAAATAAATTTCATAGGCATTTCAGTTTGGAATATACTTACTTAACAAGATCACAAGTTTAAAACTTGCATTCCAGAACAATTTTCAAAGCAATATAATGAGACAACAGAAATCCTAACTGAACTTCAGGGACATTTTAAATTCTTAAGCATATAGAACAAAAGTTCATTTTCAGTAAATAATCATAAAACAAGTTACAATGAGTGAAAAAATTAAAATGGAAAACTTCATGACAATTCTATTTACATAAAAAAGTTGAAATTCTTTTTCTCATATTTCACTCATAAACTTAAATTACTTTTGTTTTACTGGCTCCCATTTACATGGTTTTGTACAATGCATGCATTTTAAAAATAATTCACATTAAAATGTGAAAAAAATTGGAAATAAAGCCAAATTTTGCATTAACTGAAACTTTGGAGAAATACAAAAGCTTACCTACATCAATTACAAATTGTACATGTATGAAAAAGAAACAACACTAATAAATTACAGCAAATGATCTTCAAATATATATCAAGTCACTCAAATATTAATTGAGGAGATTAATAATTGCAAATTTAGACACACCACACAAATAAGCAGAGCACATAAATTAAAAGAATATTAAGAAGCATAGGGAAGGGCACAAATAATGAATTTATTTTTTCATATTGCCTGAACATCAACTAATATCCAGACAATAAAATAACAAGTAAAATTCAACCCATTTATGTCTCTCTATTCATTAAGTACAAACTAAAACTCCATTATTACTAGAACCTTGTTATCATTCCTTTCCACAATTCTTTTCATTTGGCACTGATTAAATCATGAACTGAAGCTTAAAAGAAGGAAAATGATGTCTAAATTAATGGTGAAAGTTTTGTATGCTTTTGCATACAAAACGTTCAAAATTAATCAAATGTAACCATCAAATCCCATATCTGTTCTATTATAGTTAATGACAGGGTGGTGACACTCGAGTTAATATAATGTTAATACAAGATTCTTGAAAATGGCTGAGTTAAAGAATGGATGCAGAATTTACAGTACAAATTAAAAATGAAATCTAGGCACTCTACAAAGTTAATGAAAAATGTTACTTCTCAGCAGAAATATTTCAGAGGTATGGTAAAGTTGGACCATACAAAATTACAGAAGTAAATGCATGCCAAAGGATTTTAAACACCCCAAGCACAAACACCAAATATTATGGCCATAATTTTTGTAGGTTATGATGTTTTCACATAGCTGCATGAATATTATTTCATATGTACATGTAATATAAAATAAAACTGAACTTAATCCACTGAAACATGCTCACTACACTTTTAACACACCTCTGAACTATTGTTGAAATTAAAATGATCAGCCATAAATGGGTTGCAGAATAACTACTTTCAGATGCCACTGAATGCCCACAAAATCACATCACTATATAACGATCACCTTCAAAGTCACTCTCTTACCAGCCGGGCATCAAGTGCATTGCAAAAGTACCCTCACTATCACCAATATTTGAATGCAAGGAAAGAACATACAAAATCTTATCTGCATTCCAGCACATAACTTTATATCAGTTACAAAGATGAAACTTAAAGTAAAGTGATAAAATCTTGAGGAGAGAACTGGCAATAAGGGACTCACCTGAGGTTTCACAACATACTGTCCCTTTGTTGCCGACCTGATGTCTAATGAATGTTCAAACTCTCGTGTCAAAGATTCAATTGTGCTGGCCGGGCTTGGCAGAGGTGATGATTTAGAGTAAGTCTCTTCCGCACAAGCAGGCTATTAATAAAAATATATAGAACTGTTTTTCAACAAGGCAGCAATTTTATATTGATACAATCAAGGAAATTGAGCATCATAACATGTCTCTTATTGGAATGAGGGTTGAAGGATTTATAAAGAACTGTTAAATTGGAAAATAAATAAGATTAAACAGCGTGCAACAAAATAAATTAATAAATTATAGTGAAAAAATAGCACATGCAAAAGTTACAATTGAAAGAAATATCTTTCATACAAAAATGTGAATAAAAATCCTCTTATTCTGTGTTGCAGCAAAGTGAATAAATATACACTCTTTGATTCCTACCACAAAGACATGCACTTGGAAGCATATCAACCATCACTTATTAATGAGCAGACAGCACTGAATAGCATTCATTGATAATTGGGTGATAACTGTAGGAAGTTTAAGAACAAGTATACACAACACTGATTTGCTCATAGGCCACCACTACTAAGATATCAACTTTACTGCATCTTTCAGAATAAATTCCTTACAGCTATGTCAAAAGTAACATAAAACACATTTTATTTGTATAAATTATATTTACAATGAGTCAAATCCAATATTAATTTCTAAACAAGTTTTGACTTTTTGAAAAGCAAAAAAATTTAAAATACAGAAAATTTTACATTCTGATAGCGAGAAATATAATAACTCACAGACAAAGTGCAAGGGGTCTGGATCTTGCACTTCTTTTTTCTTCTAGGTGGAGCAACAGGTGCACTCATTTCTGATGATCCATTATTATTAGGAATGTTATTAACACTTTTTGTGCTTGCAATAACATAAGGAAATGGTTGAGCAGATGTGGTTAAGCATGTGAGAAGTTTGTGATTGAAGTGATGAAGTATCTGATACAGAATCATCATCTTTACTGACTATGGGACCAGATAGAGTACTTGAAATTTGTGAAGAACTATCTCGAGATACGCTGCCTGATACTGAAACAAAAGGAAATTTGACAAAGTTATTTTATTACCTTTATATTATGAAATTTAGAGATCATTCAGATGTTAAAACACAAGAAAGCATATTTCCAATGCTCATACAATTTTCTTTGCACTGGAGGAATCATCGAGAATATCTTAAATCACATTTAGATTTCATTAAACTATAGTTGTTGGGGGTTTTCAACAAACTTATCAATAACATTAATTTTTTTATATAAACGTTTTCCAGAATTTTGACCCCAGCAGTCAATTAATGAACTCAATATTTTGCTACACTTACTTGGTAACACAAGATTATAATAATAAAATTGTATTTTCTGGTGAATTCACTTTGAAAAATTTGATTTCATTACGGAAATTATATTCTAAAATTTTGATTTAGTAGATTAGGTTTGTGAAAATACCCCTCAATTATAAATGATCACTGAACTTGCATAAGAAAACAATACTAAAAAAATGCAAATGTTTCAAATTTTGCTTAGCTACCTGAATTTTTAAGTTCCATCGAAATCTGTTTTTCAATTATTAATAGAACTATTGTCCAATTTCATGCAACCTATAAAGCAAAATATAACAAACCTGAAGGATCAACAATGCCACCTAGGATTCGCCCAACCCTTCCCAGAGATGTCATACTCTGAAGACTCAAAGCATCATGCTCTATAATACGAAATGGGTGTGAAGTTTTGGCTGGAGCAGCGAATATACCCTCCACTGATGATGTTTGACTGTCAGGTGGTGATGTATTATTTGGCCCAATGTCTTCATCCTCAGTCTGCATTCGTTGTCGAAGTTCTCTAAATTTATGGCGACCCCTATGAGCTTCTGATACTCTCTTTTCTATTTCCTGGAGGGGAAAAAAAAAAGAGAAGAAAAAAAAAGAAAGAAAAAAAAATGTTGACACTGGGTTAAACATTTTAAAAATTCAACTCTACTAGCGAATTTGGGAAGTGAATAAAATTTGCAACATACATCTCTGTCCGATTGAAAAATCACGGTTTCTTGACATACAGTGGAATTTTCGTCTTTCTTCTCTTCTTGATCTTCTGTTTTCTGTGCATTATTTCCTGAATCATTGTCGTTAATGACATGAGTATCGATGCCTGTTTTGCTCTTTCTGAGAATCCAAATGCAAAAAAATACTATGTTATTAACACGAACGTTAAAATAAAATTGTATATACACATCATAACGCAATACAGATGTCTTTCAATGAAGTTATTTCACTTGTCACCGCGAAGCTAGACTCATACTATTTCTATTACGTATTGTCAGCGAACTTTTAATAAACAAACCTTAACTGACAAATTACAACAAGATAGGACACGATACCTAGACGAACGATTTGGCGTCAGATCTTCTGCATCAAAAAATTCATCGGAGTCGCTGCTATTTGACATGTTATTTCAATACCTTGTATTAACTTCTACATATGTTAAAGATTACAAACTTGCTCATTAATACGAGACAACCATCAGCCATGTCTACCATGAAGAACTGAATGCTAACCAATCAGCGCGTATCGTTGTATGATATTTGTACTCCATTGGTTAGTTTCTCTATAACCTCGAACCCAGGGTGTTTGTGGTACAAAAGTAAGATGGAGGCTCTCGCAGTCGAAGTATGCGGCGAGAATGGGGCCTATTACAAGGTTTGTATTAATTAAAGTATGACTGATTTATTATATTAATTGTTAAAAGCTTAAACATATATCACCAGAGTGTAATTTTGCATTGGAGGATTGGACATCAAACCATTACTTAAAGAGAATCTTGGTTTCGAATGTTTCACGGAACGCGGTTGGGACGCCATGTCCCATTTGACAGGGCGTGATTTTCCCCATGTGCCTAGTACTTTTTAAAATTTTCCTTTTGGTAATGATCACATTACCGATATTTTAACTGAAATGAGTTGTGCACAATATTTGGTGATCATTGATACTTTTCTTATAGAATTTCGAACTGTCGTTTTACGAAGGTTTTGCTAACCTAGCAGCAGCGCAAATTGATCTTTCTTCAATTGCCGGTATGATTAACGGACTGGAAATTGGATTGTAATGGTTGAGATGTAGTCCATGATTTTTGGAGTCGTATTTTAAAGATCATAACATTAAATAAAGCGAAGCAGTGTATAAGAATATTGTAATTGGACAATGTTATGCTAGTCAGCCATACTTCACTGTGATTACCAAATTTTGTTTTTGTATTTCTGGATAGCACATTATTGCCCTAATTATGAATCTCTCTTTTGTTTTAGGCCTTTGTTACAGATGTATTTGATGAAGAAGTATCTGTAGCATTTGAAAATGAGTAAGTTTAAATCAATTAAAGTATTTTGTTTGAGTTGTAGTTTAATCAGACTCAAATTCAAGTAGTATGTTCATGAGAAATGTTTATTTGACAATGTGATCACAGTTACACTAAAAAATATTTATTGTTTGTAGTTGGCAGCCAGAATCTAAATTCCCATTCTCCCAAGTTCGCCTTCCTCCTGATGCTTCTTTGGGGAAGACAGACTTCACGGAACACCAAGAGATCGAGGTGTTTTCTCGGGCCAATGATCAGGAAGCATGTGGGTGGTGGAAAGCTATCATTAAGGTATCCTTAAAAGTTTATTAAACGAGTTCTACTGATGTTCATAAACAGTTTTATTTAGTTCTAAAACTAGAAAACTTAACCGTTTAAGAGGAATAGCGTTTATGCAAAAATAAGCAAAATTGAATCGTGTAGGTGTTAGGAAGAGTTGAAAATATTAATTAATTAATTTATTTATTTATGCTTAAACTAGAGTTCATTTATTTATCAAGTTAAGAGTGTATTGAGTGCACTATTTAAGTATACATTTATATGTACTGTTTGTTGAACATTTATGCTTGAAGAATGGAAAAGTTTTATAAAGATTGATGTACTGGATACCGTTCATGTTGCAGATGATAAAAGGTGATTTCCATGTGGTGGAATATTTAGGTTGGGAGAATACATACACAGAAATAGTACCTAGTGATAGGTTGCGGCCAAAAAATCCAAATCCTCCCATTAACAAAAGTACATTCTTCAAATTTGAGATCGAAGTACCTGAAGAACTGCGGGAATAGTAAGTATTCAAAACTTGTATGCGAGACAGTTTTTATGGTAAAATGAAATTTAGTAAGAAAACATAAGGCTTCTGTTTCCTGTAATGCTTCTACTGTCGAATTTTTAATTCCTTTGAATGAATTTTTTGTACTCGTGTTATTGTGACGAGTTTCTTAAATGTATTTAATCATTTTGCATTTTTCCTTTAGTGCTAAAGTAGAAACAGCTCATAAGGAATTTCAAAAAGCAATTGAGGCAGCAATATGCCGATACGTGCCAGAACGAGGTGTCCTTAGTTGTATTTCTAGATGTGAAACGTCTAAGAAACGTTCAGCTATGCTTCAAGAAATGCATTTTAGAAATTTAACTCAAAAAGTTTTGTTGTTAAAACGCACTGAAGAAGCAGCAAGACAGCTTGAGTCTACTAAGCTTCAAACTTCTGGAGGGTAAGTAGGTTGTTGGTATAATTATATGGTTTGGGTTAGATTTGAATCAATAACATGTTAGAATAACAAGTGGGAATCAGGCATAAACATTTTGTAAGTGGGAGTATAATTAAAGGACTTCTGAAATTTCTGTTTTGTACTTTTAGTTCCGTAGGATGTATCTTTATGTAGACTTAGTGACCAAGAATAGAAAATCTAGAATATATGCAAATGATATGAACTACTGTTGTGTAAAATTACTATATTAGTAAGTGGAGTGTTTGGGTGAAATTAGGAAATATATTTTATTGTTGTAGAGAAGATATTTTGGATTCCTATAATTACTCCCATTTTCTAGTGCCTAACATTCAATACCCACGTACACTAGCCTCCACTTCAGTGGCTGTTGTAGTTTACATCATTGGCATTCCTAAAAATTGCCAAAGCTGAATGTTTCAATTGAGGGTTAGTGCTCACTTGTTTAGACGGAACTTGTGTGAAAATTGAACTGCACGTGTGGGTGTTGTAAATTTATATTTGAGATAATAATTGAAAATTTCTGACAAGTTGTCATTCTTATTTATTAATTATAAAAGGAGGATGTTTTTTAACATATTAACTTAATTATTAGCTCAATTTTGTTTTACTATAAATTGAGGACAGGACGTGTATGTGTGTGTGTGGTATGTTATGATACTAACAAAATTGTCTAAAACTATCATTGCATGATAATGACTTGAGAGTTTTTAATTTTCAAACAAGTACAATATTGAGTAAATCTACTTGCATAGGTTACAAAAAGTAAGTATGCTCTCTGTATAAAAGCAGGCAAGTTATTTCTTCTTTTTATATTTTAAGCTTTTGTGATTTTTCTGAGCAGAGTGGACATGCATCTGGAAATGCTAAGCATGTTAAGATGTTGCAACAGCATGAAGCACATTTGCTTCTACGAGAAAGCATTTTGTTTCTCAAAACATGAATATAATATTTTGCTTGTTTGAGTGTAGTATTGTTGCCCATGCATTTGCTCTTTCCACCTTATAGTGGAGACTTTATACTAGTGAGTTCAGAAAACAGAGAACTTCATGTAGGTTCTGAAAGAATTTGCCAGCCACTAAATTGTTTGGAGTCATTTGAACATAGCAACATATGTTGAATTTATGGCTTGTGTGTATGATCGTCAGTTCCCATAGGATTGAAGCATCTCGTTTGCCCATATCGCATTATTAATTAAAGTAATTTTGGACAATCCTTGTTGGTTTCTTTGGCTCTTCGAATGCTTTCAAAATTAATCATTCTGAAATGATACAAGTGATATGAAGTATTGAAGAAATAAGGCAAATGTAGGAAGTATTTGCTTAGATAATTTGCATCCTATTTTCTGCCAATTCTTACTTTCCGATTTCATTCTTGCTTTTCCACATTAACTATTTTCGATATTACACATCTGAGAGTAAATTTGGAGTCCCCTTGTAAAGTTAAAAAAAATTATTCTTGAATTCCTGTATTGAGTGTTTTTGTTCTGTTATATCATTATTTTCCATTTTTGCAATCAAAAATCTTGCTTTATATAAAATGTCAATGTGTCCATTATATTTAATGAATATTTCTTGGAAAGAAAGTTTGAAAATGAATTTAAATTAGTCAAATAAATGACAATGTCACTGTAATGTTTTTAAAATTAACAGTTACATACCAATGTGTAATGTCAATACCGCACTGCAGCAAAGTTTTTTGCGCTACCTGTGTTTTAGTAAGGAGTTACTGTTTCATCGTTTAGAGACTTCTGTTATTAGAACCTTTCCTAACCGTAATTGATAGTTTCATCTTTCATTGCGTAATGGATGTTTAGAAAACAATTAGAAACTGTTGTCTTGTTTAATTCCTCCATGGAAACTCCAGCGTTTTTTCAGTTAGGCCTGCCCATAAACGACATTACAATCTTATTTTAGTAATCTGCCTATGTAGAGACCAGTTGTACTGTTCAAGCAATAGTGAATGTTGAACAAGTTCATCAAAAAACAATGTGGCCATTTGCACCCCAGCGGAAAGGTTCACAAGTACAGAAAATCTTTAACATGACCTCGTCATTCCTCGAAAATTCATAATATTTTAACACACACTTGTTGAGTATGATAGTGATGTATCATGAATGGGGTGGCTAACTAGCCACTCCCATATGTGTTTTCCAGGTATTGAAACGGCCTTGGTATGTGACTTATTGACATTAATAAAAAATAGTGATATTTGCCTCATTTATTGAATCAATCTGAAATTCAATAGATGGTATGATATTATAGTATGAAACTCGATATGATATTATAGTATGAAACTCGATCAACTACTTCATGAATTCCAGTAGAACTCAGTGATGCTTTCAGACCATACCTCTTTCAAATTTAGATTATCTGACCTGAAATTACCTTTTGCAATTTGCATAAAATGTGTTAATGCAAAAGTCTTCTATTTTAACACAACAGAGCTAATGTCAAAGTACTAGGATCTGCTTGCTTAAAGTGAATTTCTTACTTAGAGACAAGATATCTTTCAACTTCAAACAAAAAACATGGAAATCATAGAATATGATAATTTTGTACTTTTATCTCAAACTATTGAGGAAAGTTTTCCCTTGCAATAATCTGCATAGTAATTATGAGAATTGCTGCAAGTTGAAATAAAGAGAAGATTTAATACAAATGCCAATGTTCAGAATATTTTATGTTGCATTCACTTCAATATGTCCTGAGATGTGGTTCTTTTCTAAATTTGTCAGACATATAGGCTCCCCAACCCAAGAGTTCCCCATATATTATATTCACTCAATTTTTTTTCCAACTCCTTGTGGCTTCTCATTAACAATGAAGTTTTAATAAAAATGTGGGTTTTTGATCTTTTGTGTTGAAAAAGTAGAGTATGTATTAAATGTATTGTTTTTGTCTACAATGTTCTGTTAGGTTTTGTTTGTCTATAATTCCTTGTTGAGATGTACAACATTACATTTCTTTTGAACATACCAAACAAATAAATTTAAATGTATTTATTTAGTTTTGCCAGGTAATGTGAATGGTCATGAACTCTCTGTATACGTCTTTACTCTTTTAAGAGACCATCCATGTTAATTTAACAGATTTTCATATTACCTAAATGAACATCAGTAAATGGGAATGTTCTGAAATGAGATTTTACAGAAAAATTGTAAGGTGTTATTAGGCAGCTCTATGTCTGAAAGTTGGGAGAAACTTTTTATTTTCTAATTTTCATCAGTTATTAAACTGAATTATTATCTTTTAAAAACTTCAAGACACTTTTTTCTATTGCCTTGCCTTTTTTAAATATTTTAGTTTTTCTTGCATGTGGCCTTAGTTCTTTGAGATAAAGTTTAAAATTTCACCGATTATTGTTTTCTCTAGAGCATTAACTGAAATTGTTGCTGCACCACTTCAACTTTTTCTTGTAGAGTTCAGAGATCTCTTCAGAAATGTTCAAACAAGTATAATTGATTAATAAATTATATTAAAAATAAGGAAATTCAAAGGTTTCACTGATTTAGTTTATTATTAAGTAATTTTTAAAAAATAATTTTTTTTTTTATTATTTTCTAATTTTGTTTTATTGTTCGTAAAATATTTTTAAATGTTATAGATTTCTTATTTAGATGTAGAGCTACCTTCAATTTTCCAAAGTAGTTTAAAGTATTGTACAATTCATTCATTATATGGTGTCATGAAATGCATTTTCTACTTTTGATGTGCAACATTTTAATAGGCTTTTAATATAAAAATTAAGGACGTAAAGTTGATAATAATATAGAACAAATATAATTCCAAATTATTTTATATTGTGGATTTTAAACATATTACAGCGGCATAATTCTCAAGTGATGTATCAAATACCGTAATAAGTAGATTTATTTAATGAACACAACTAATCATAAAATGAATTGAATGTTAACCAGTTAACTATGAACACAACAGTCACTATCCTTCAACAAGAGTATGCCAAGCACTTGCATAAAGATGTGACAGTGCAGTCCAAGTCCCAGTGATTGCCATCTTTGTTATAAATAGCAAACTAGAAACATATTTTTAAAAACAGGCATAACTGAATGGCACTATTCATATGGCAGTCTAATGACATTATAATATGTATTTTGTTGTAGAATTTAAAACAATAGATATTATTTTAACATCCTATTTTGTCTTTTTAGTCAATTGTTTATAAAAGTAAATTAATTCTAGAATTCATATCAACGTTCTTTAGAGATTACTGGTTTAAGAAAAATACTGTCATAATCTGAGGTGTAAGATAAACATTGTTTACATTCTTTGTATAAAAAAAAGGTTTAATAGGTAAATCTTTTTTTCCCCAGCTTGTCAATAGAAGGTTCTCATTTCACTTTCATTAAAATATGAACATGAAATCAGATTGGAGGTATGAGAGTTAATGTTAACAAAAAATAGCACACTGTTGTTGACTTTTTTTGTGTCTGAATTCAGTGTTTATTATCATATAGAAATGTCAGTGTTTTCTAGCATGTGATATAAAAGTATAAAATTGTTTTTATGATCTCCATTATACCACTCCAAGACATCAGAAATACTCCAAATGGAAGGTTTTAACCTACACATTTAGAAATGTTAATTTTTGGCCTTCATAATGTAAATTGTTATTCTCTAAGAAATTCAACTGTTAAGTGGTATTTCACCAAATTGAAATGCCAGGACCTGTATGTGATTCCGTGAAAATTGAATGTTTTATATTCTTTTTGTTCTGTTTTCTTGACATTCAATGAAACAATTATGTAAAAATCTTGAAATAATTAAAAATTGTCTGATTTTCACTGTTTTTTGTTCAATAAAACTAATTCTGATAGTCTGTAATATAGCTAATTGGAATGGTATCCTGATATCATAAGTCAATCAAAAGCAAATTGGAATATTTGAATTTATTTACTCATAAATGATGTTCATTACTCTTCTTCATGAAACTTGTATTTTCACATCTTCAGGTGTTAATGTGAAAATTCTATAAAGGATAAAATGTGAAAATTATTGAAATGTTTTGCTTTTAACCCTGTACTTCATTTCCTTTTCATTTCATTCATCTTTTAAACAGTGATTATAAAAATAATTATGTAAAACATTTCAACTATTTTAATAAGATTTTATCCTTTATAGAATGTTTATGATTGAGCCTGAAGATGTGAAAATACAAGTGTCACAAAATGTTGTCAAAAGCAATAATGGTTTTTAGGTGTGAATAAATATAATTATATTTCAGATGAATTTTGGTTGTCTTTAAAAAAAGCAGGATACCATTGAAAGTTATTTTTATGATTTTCTTTTATTGCAAATGTATGTAATTAGTAAATTTTTAATTTTAACACCAAAGACAAACCTTCCATTATCACAGTCACCTGAACACCTTGTCTTCTGACAAGGAGGCCACACATCATATTCTTGACAAATTGTAATATCTGCTGGGTGTGCACATGTGTGCATGTGTGAATGTGTGTGGGCGCGAGTGTGAATGTGTGTGGGCGCGAGTGTGAATGTGCGTGGGCGCGAGTGTGTGTGCGCGTGCGTGGGCGCGAGTGTGTGTGCGCGTGCGTGGGCGCGAGTGTGTGCGCGTGCGTGGGCGGAGCGTGGGCGCGAGTGCGTGTGTGGGCGCGAGTGTGTGTGTGCGTGGGCGCGAGTGTGCGTGTGCGTGCGTGGGCGCGAGTGTGCGTGTGTGTGTGTGCGGTGGTGGCGGTGTGTGTGTGTGTGTGTGTGCGTGCGTGGTGCGAGTGTGTGTGTGTGTGCGTGCGTGGGCGCGAGTGTGTGTGTGCGTGCGTGGGCGCGAGGGGTGTGGTGCGTGCGTGGGCGAGTGTGGCGGTGCGTGGGCGCGAGTGGTGCGTGGTGCGTGGGGTGCGTGCGTGGGCGAGTGGGTCGTGCGTGGGAGCGAGTGTGGTGCGTGGAGCGAGTGGTGTGGTGCATGCGTGGGCATGGGTGGGGTGGTGCGTGCGTGGGGAGCGAGTGGGTGTGTATGTGCGTGTGTGGGCGCGAGTGTGTGTGTGTGTGTGTGTGTGGGCACGTGTGCATACGTTTTATTACCAATTTTTGAAGTACTGACTTTTTTAACCCCTACTTGTTGCACAAGGTGATCCGGGGCATGATTTGAACTAGAAATATGAGAAATGACTGCTTTCTTGTATTTCCATATAAACTGAAAATGTATTTTATGAATTGCAGCTAATTGGAAAATATTATTAATTTTGGAAGTATTATTTTATTTTTAAAGGCAATGAATGAAATTTTATAATTTTCTGTGAGTTTTCAAAAAAATTAGAAGTGATTTTACTTACCACGTGGAATACCTTCTTAACGTTCCAGAAGATCCTATTGTTGTTAAAGGTGTTTGTCGATATCGATATAATCTTTTTTTTTTGTTTGCAAAAAATCTAGTTTCATAAAGTGGTGAATTGTGCAGATATTGAGATCCTAAAATCAATACTTATTACTCGCAGGGAAGAGGAGTTTTTAGGTAGTTGTGAAGGATGTTTGCAGGAGGGGAGAAACAAGGAAGCAAAATCTTTTAAAGAAACATATATATATAATGCAGAAGTATTTACACTTCCTTCATACATCTAGGGACTTAATAATTTTCCTATTCAAGAGCAAAAAAAAAAGTGTGTGCTACATTCAAAAGAAAGGTTCAAATACCCCTTGCGTTTTGGAGCAACCGGTATAGAGGTCACAGAAAGCATTGATCTCTAAATTAGATAATATAGAGGATGCATGATGTGAAATTTCTTGATGTAAACTGCAGCATCCTTACAAAAAAAATATTTGATTTATCTTGTGTATCATCTTAACTTGGCTATAAACGTCCTATTACTTTTCTTACTCATTGCATACACAGTATATGGGATTATATATTACATTTGTTTCAAACATGTAAACTGGGCAACAGATTTTTGTTTCACTGCTCTTTTGACACCATTTCATGCTAGCTGTTCTTTCTAAATGTTAAAGACTTGCCAGAAAATAAATTATTTCAAGAATGTGTAAATACCTTTTTTGAATGCATTTGGTTTTAACTATAAGCATTTCTGACTCCTTATTCTCTGTTACAAATTTAATTATGTTCTTAAAAATGTTACTTGTCAGACTTAGTTTAATTTTCACATTTAAAGTTATATCGAAAATAGTTGATTAATCAACTGCATTTGATGATGGCCTGCATATTTATTTCCGCAATCGTAGATTCTCATCACTTGAATGTACACTTTATTCCTTTTCTTGCGTACATTTATATTTTCTCGCTGAAGATGCTTACGCTTCATCACGGGTTTCTTTTTATTTCAGCAGATTTAGGCCTTCAAACTTTAATTATCAGCGTGTCTCAAACTATGAGGCAGGGGTGAGAGCAAATGCAAGGTGAGGTGCGGCATTTCTTGGCAACTTGGCCTTCTTACTGTTATTGCTGTTCATTATAATACTGCATGCTCTATAAGGAAAAGTAAGAAACTCGTTTGTAGCATTTATTATTACGTTTTTTACTCTGGTAAGATGAGTACAGTGTTTTGTAGTTTGCGGTAGATTGTACACATCGAATATAATAAAAGCACATGTTCTTGGCTAATATGTGCATAGCCTGCCAAAGAGTTTGAGAAACACTGATATATTGATAGATTCATTTTGCAAAGCTTTTTGTTATTTGTTAAATTAATTTCGTAAAAGATGTCATTTCTGCAGCGTTGGAGTTGGGCTGCACGATTTGAAAGAATTCATAGGCAAAAAAAGTCTTGTATGCTCTCATTAAAAGTAACTGCAGGGTCAATTTTTTTATTTATATAAAGAGAATATCCTTGAGATTTTTCTCATTAGTGATATTTCATATTGTTACAGTGTCTTGTTTTCAGTGACATTCAAACCTTAATTATCAAATTTAATGTAAGTTTTGGATTGGTTCAAGAATTTACTTTTATTTATTTATTTGTTTACTTAAAAAAAATTATGTGCATGCTTTTGCTAGGAGTTTGTATTGTTGATGTGCTGTCGGTTATTACTAATTGTTTGGCTTAAAGAAATAGTACAATTGCTTGCATGCTTAAATATTGAATGTTACTTAGAATAGTTATACAAAGAATCAGTATCATTTTGTTTCTTTCAGATATTCAGATGAATTTAGTGTTCGTGAAGATCTCATGGGTTTGGCAATTGGTGCACATGGAGCAAATATACAACAGGCTCGAAAAGTTGAAGGCATTACAAATATTGAACTGGAAGAAAACTCTTGCACATTTAAAATTTATGGAGAGGTAATATGTTGATAAGAACATACTTTCAAACAGTTGCATGTGGCTTTGAATTTTTGGACCATGATTTGTGTACTAGACAAAGGAGACATTCAAATGTTAAAATAGAAAAAAATGAATTTGTGGAATTAAGTTTTATACTTTATTAATATATTTTAATTAATCCTGGAAAATTATACCATTGTTTTACATTGTTCAATGTATTAATATTGTATATTTATTTATAGACTGCTGATTCTGTAAAGAAAGCTCGAAGCATGTTAGAATATAGTGAAGATACGATTCAGGTCCCCCGCATATTGGTTGGAAAAGTCATTGGAAAAAATGGTCGAATAATACAGGAAATTGTAGACAAAAGTGGAGTGGTAAGTGCTTTAATAAGTTTTCATCATTTCAAAAAATTGTCATGGAACAATGCTTGTTCATAAAGAATAACTGGCAGAGGTAGCTCAGAGAATCAACTGATGACACTGCAGTGCTTCTGACTGAGAGATCCTAGGGTTCAAGTCCTGGCTTTGGCAGGAATTTCGACACTAACTTGTCATCTAGGTTGAATTCAGCTGCCATCTAGAGAAGAATTCTATTGGCCATCTGTTCTGGTTAGTTTTTTTCTTGCCTCCTTTCTTTTTCCTGTCTGAACACACAGCACAGTCCTTAGGCTTCTTTCCTGGAAATTTGTTTTTAAATGGAAGTGTCCATCATTTCTGACTTTGCTCTTCCCCCAAACAATCTGATAACACTTCTGTGAAGAGATTAATGTGAAGGAACATTGGTGTTACAATGATCTTTGTACTACAGATATGTCGATATCTGCCGGAAGAGATGGCGTGTCAAGACATAAGATTCATTGTGAAGGTGCGGAACGAACAGAAATGCCATGTCGAGTGAAACTTGACATTGGAGTGGAAAACAAAAATCTTACTGTGGAGTCTCACAACAGAGGGGCATAATAGATTAACAGTAGGCGCTCCAGCCTACATGGCTGGCAGAAAAATAAATTTTGCAAAGCAATGCGACTTTTGGCAATGGTCATTTGTTTTAAAACCTGCCAGAAAAGTAGTCTACTGGCCTGAATGGATCATTTTTTTAAAAAAATTTAGTCTTAACACATTATTGATTGAAGATCATTTTCTTTATATTATTATATCAGTTGAATTTCTTGGTCGTGAACTCTCACTGTAAGGTGGACTTTTCTTGCATTGTAGTTACGTAAATATAGTATCACACGACTTTTTCCAGTTGGGAGAATGAGAAGAATAGTACAAAGTAAAAGGGCTCGACCACAAGTTAGCCAATGTCTGAACCTGTAAATAAAGGTGAATCATTTCTACGGGTTAATCATGAACCATGCCCCCTTATTTGGATTGGCATTAAAAGGTGTCAAAAACGTTGCTAGCATGACTGAACAGTCTGTAATATTAACTCTTGTGAATTGATATGAAATGAATCCTTACTGATCACTTGTTATATTTTACCATGCATAAATCATTATAACTACTGATGATTTTTACTTTCTGGTATACATCCGTGTGTATGAATAACACATATTGATACATATATATGTATACATGTGTGCAGAGAAAGGGAAGAATAGCGGAGAAGGGAGGGGATTACTTTAACGGACTGAACAGGGACTTCTCTGTACAATGAAAAGCTTACGCCGCGCCATGCTGTGAGCTGCCCAGGGGGGGGAGAGATGGTGCTGGTTGAGGGAGGAAGCAGGGGTTGTCTGAATTGAACTTAATCACATTGCACATACTATTTATTATTAATATTTTCACAATAATTACATTTGTGAGGATTACATCTTATCTGCTGAGGGCAGGATTAATTAGTGCTATTGACGTGGCATTTGATTATGGTCCATGAAATGCATGACGGTGACTGAAGGTGTTGTCAGTTAAGCGACTTTTCTTCAGAACCACAGTCGCTGGATTGTTTTTAAACGTACCTTCACAGGTCACAGTTTGAAAGGCAACAATGGATGTGAAGCGGTGTGCCTATATCGTTGCACTGCCGGGGCTCGTGTGAATGCGCGCTCCCACAAGGTCCGTCAATTGTAGGGTGCAGATGTAGCGCCTCAATGGGAGTACAGCATGGAATCTGGCTCGCGTTGGTCAGCAGGAAGTCACATATGCACTCTGTCTGCGTAAAACGTAGCAGACTTGCTGAATGCTGAATTGTAGTTCGACAAGCAACTATGTATACAGACTGCAGCCCCTGCTGAAGGCAGTGTCAGGCAAAATCAGTTATTTGTTAGTATGTCATTCAGTTTATGTACAAGTGTATCCAGGAAGTTCATTTGAAAATGAGTTGATCCGAACGTACTTGCATCCAAAAAAAACATAAGGTGGTGAAAATTATACATTTCATAATGGGCAAGTGTATCAGGTCTTTGAAACTGTTCAGTGACATGGTTAATTAATTTTTGTGGAGCTGTTTATTTTCTAGGAAAAATGTCAATAAGATTTGCAAAGTAATTCAGTTGAGTCACACTCACCTTTAGGTATAGTAATGATTATCTAGTTTCCAATTTTGTTTTATCAAGTTTAAAATACAAAAGGCAATTCAGTACATTTTATTTTAATTATTAAAATCATGCTGGTTCACCAATTATTCACGTTCAGATATTAGTATTAGTACTCCCAGTTTGCTTTAAGATATTGCATTAAATTTTATTTTTTATTATTTTTCCGTCAAAATCAGTTAAAAACTGTTTGTGACATGCTATGGAGAGAAGTGATTTCTGTGCACATTTTTAAAATTCTGTGATCCTTAACCAAACCATTTGAATTTTGAATTTAGAAAGAAAATTAGCATTTTTTGCAAGGATTGTTAACAAAATATTTTCTGATATAATAAAATCTATTTTCAAGGGTAAATCAGTAATACAATTAGGCTCTTATCCCTCATCATGTCCTTCGTCGAGGAATAAAACTTCCTGCCGTAACAATATGGAGAACAGTAATTTTTCTAATTTCCCACTGACTTCTAGAAGACGTGCACAGATAATGAAGTTACATTGTCCACAAATAAAACAAGGAGCCACTTCAGCATTTGCTCAAAGGATCAGGGAAACAGGACAAAAAACCTGATCGAGATAGAGGTCCTTGACCCAAAAGCTGTAGTGCAATACTTATTACAGGTTGTTGAGAATTATACAGTCCAAATGGTAAATAATACATTAAATATCCCTGTTAAAATTAATGTTACTTTCCCTGTGATGCTCAGTTTAGTCCCTAATTGTATAGAAACAGTCATACAGCAGAAACGATTTCATTTGGGATTTAAACTTTTCTGTCAAATTTAATCGTTTAATGTCATCTGGCAAAGTGTTGTAAAATAACGTGCATGTATTGTATGTTAATTTTTTGTAATGAGTTGTTGATACTGTCACCTGATGAATATGATTACTACGTCGAGTGTTACAGTTATAGACATTGGCGTTTTCTGAAAATATATTCCCGCTTTTAAGCAAGTCCTCTTTGACAAAAACTACTGATTTGTAAATCAACAGGTAATGGTAAAATTCCTATATTAATAAAGAGATGCTTACAAGAATCACATGGGTGAGATTTGGTTACTTTTTGCACCATTCCTTTTTGTAATCAAAAAGTCAGAGAGCTATAAGAAGTGGCGTTGTGTGTTATGGTTATAAGGTTGTGCTTTAAACTGTTATGTGAGATTAACCATTATTTGCTGCATGCAATTCATAGAGTGTACCTTCCAGGTTGAAATATGTTTACTGTGTGCTTCAAGTGCTATTGTGATCAACCTGTGTATTAATTTTTTCTTATTTTGTGTTTATTTTACGTATCCTTTACCTCTTGTGTACTGTGGTGAAATGACACAGAATGTATCTCCTTGCCTAGAAACATGGTAGATGATCAGTGATTAATGCTCTCTGATCTTAATCGAATGTAACTAGATGGCTGTGATTGCTTGCAACATTTATACTGGTTCTTTCAAGATTACTTTGGTGTATTTTACCTCAAACTAGCCATGTGCTTGTATACAAAGCCAAGCGTTGGTGCTGGCTCACAAGAATTACTGTGACACTACTCTTAGGCTACTTCTTAACGTTCAGTGTTTTGTGAGACCGAATTTACGCCAGTCCCAGTCGCACCTTCAGGCCTGTTTCCAATGTGGCTACCTCATCAATTCTCATAATTCCCTAGTATTAATATCTGAACAAATATGTACCGAAGCAGCAATCTTCAGAGTGATAGTGAATTGTTCTCCAGTGATGCATTCGTCACGTCTCCAAAACCATCTTCCAATACTACCTGCGGCTACTGCAAAAAGGAATTTCCTGTTGGTGCTGAAGTCAGGAAATGCAAAGTCTGTAAAACACCATATCATTCGAGCTGTTATGCTCACCCCAAGACCTTATCTAGCAGAAGATTATCTTCTTGCTGCGCTAGGGTTACCATGTACAAATTGGATATGGCGCATGAGCGCATGAGTCTAATTTAAAAAAAAAGACTTGATTGAATTTTTTCAATACCAAATTTGAACAGCTGACCTTGGGGTTTGCAGAGCAGGACGTGAAAATTGAAAATTTCTCCGAGAATGTTAAATTCCTAGAAAGTGCTATTAATCACTCAATTGTCTCAGTCTCACTGGAAGAAGACTTGCTTGAGGATATAGAACGTCGTAAAACGAGCCTCTAAAGTCATCTTCAATTATACTGTCGAGCCTGGAGTGACTAATGATCTCGAATGTCTATGCCAAGCTTGAATCTATTTCCCTCCTTGAGGCGGTGTCAGTGAGAATTGGGAAGGGCCGAAATGGTCGCCTCCTTCCTTTAAAAGTGATCATTTTGAGTGATGTCGACGAAAAACTTATTCTCCGTTATAAAAGCAAGCTTAAACCTCTTGGTATTTCTGCCAGAAATGATTTACACCAAAACAACTTAATTACTTAAATACACTGAGACCTGAATTAGAAAATTGTATTGAGAATGGCAGGAAAAGTCCGAGAATAGTTTACGGAAATGCCGTCCCAGAAATCATACAGAATCCAAAAACTAAGTCAGGGATATTCCAGAGTACCTTCCATTAACAAAATTCATATCTATTACCAGAATGTCAGAGGCATGCGAACGAAAGTTGCAGACTTGCAGAGATCTATCTGTTCAACAGTCCTTGATTTTGACATTATTATCTTGAGTGAGACATGGCTCAACGACAGTTTCTCTGATGATGAAATTCACATGAATAATTATACTGTTTTTTGTCGAGATAATGGCACTTACTCCAGTATATATGAATGAAGAGGTGGTGTTCTGATTGCAGTAAGAGATTCCTTGACTTCATTCCTGGTCACTACTAGTGCCCTAAACGTCAAACATCTTTTTATTAAAATTTTACTTAATGGGATCTGTCTGATCGTTGGGATTGTATATATTCCTTCATGCTCCAATTCCATCATTATATGACACATATACTGACGATCTTCTAAATGTTGCTGAAACAAACCCATCTGCTTCTATGCTTTTGACCGGTGATCTCAGCCATCTGGGACTTGACTGGCCACATTTCAGCTTAATGACTCTCCAACACTTTTCCTTTTCTTTCTTCTTCTGTCAATGAGGCGGTTACTACCTTTACCTTTGAACATGTTGGCTCTACTGAACCTGCATCAACATAATTTGATTATAAAACTATTTGTTCTGAACTTAATGAGATTGATTGGAGTCATCATAGCAACATGCATATTAATACGAATGTAGACATCTTATAATATAGTAATATTCACTAATCGACTGCTATGTTCCAGTGAGCCAGATTTTTGGTAGCTCTTACCCATCCTGTAGTACATAGAACTGATCATCTTGTCTGGGAAAAGAAAAGGTTACATGGAAACGATAAATCATTGAAATCAACTGACTCTTATGGTTTCTTTTCTGCCCTCAGAGCTAAAGTAAAGTACGCCCAAATGCTTAATTATATCTCTTCGTTTGAAGAATTTATACCTTCTAACATCAATGTTTTCTGGAATCATTTATGTTACACCACCATATCCCACATAATACACACTATTTGGATATTCATTGTACACAATTGAATGATACTGCATCCATTTTTGCACAATACTTAAGAAATCTATTTTCCAATAACACAACATCCTTTCCGGCATTTTCTCCAGTTGCGGTTGTTGAGGACCCTTTCATCGACAACCTTGAATTATGGTTGTGTGATATCTTCGAGAAGCTTGATTCCTTCTTAAATCCAAGAAAAGGACCAGGTCCTGATCTCATATCAAATCTGTTTTTTTTATATTACAGATTTGCCATAGCTAGCCCATTACTTCTACTATTTAATCAATCCCTCAGATGTGGGGTCTTTTCCTGATGTTTGGAAGATGAGCAAGATTATCCCTGTTTATGAATAAGGTGATAAATCTGATGTGATGCACTACTGCCCTATTTACATCTTAAACGCCACATCCCTAGGCTGTTTGAAAAACTAGTGTGCATTAATCTTACATCTTCTTTTGAGCCTGTACTCTCAAACTCCCTGCATGGATTCAGAGAGGGCAGTTCAACCTGTACAAACTTGGTCATATTTAATAAGTTTATTGTTGATTCGCTCGCTGATGGCTCTCAAGTTGATACTATCTATATGGATTTTGCTAAGGCATTTGACTGGGTTGATCATGTAATCTTAATCCATAAACTAAGAAGGGTTTGTGAATTTGAATCCTTCCATGGATCAATGCTTTATCTGCATAACAGGCTGCAGTATGTTTCTCTGAATAGTATCCATTCCGACTCCTACCGTGTACCATCTGGAGTCCCTTGGGACCTCACCTGGGCCTTTACTTTTCAAGTTTTTTATCAACGATCTCCCTACAGTCTTGAAACACAGTAACATCCTTCTTTTTGCTGATGATGCTAAGATTTATCGTTTGATTATTGATACTGACGACGCCATCAAGTTGCAACTTGATTTACAAGATGTTGAAAATTGGTGCCTTCTGAATAACATATCGCTGCACCATTACAAGTGCTCTCGAGAAAGCACGGGACACTTAGTTTTTCATGTATTCTCAATGGGAGGATATTGCTACTGGCTTGTGGTTGACAACCTCAGAAACCGTGGAGTTATCTTCAACAGTCAACTCAGTCTCAACAACCACATTAACAGTATTATAGTAGAGTTCAACAAAACGTGTGCATAGTAAAGCTACATATATGTCCAGAAGTCTGCCAAAAATCCATCCGTTTCACTTTCCTTATGTTCTCCGTCACCCACCCTTCTTTCAAACTCTCTTACCTCCTCTGAACCTACTCTCGTTTCTCCCATTCCCACTACCAATTCATCTACATCTGGTACTCCAATTTCCTCACAACCTGTCACTGCCGGGACACATTACAACCATCGACCACGCACTTGAGGTAAATACATAGTAACTACAGTCAGATGCAGCAGAAAAACATTCGTGTAGGTACTTGCAGAAAATAAACATTCTTCACCATAATGTTCAATCCCTTTCAAATAAAACTGAGTTTATCGAGGCAGCTCTACAGAGTGATTTAAATGAAATGGATGTTCTTTGCTTTACAGAATATTGGTTATCTCCTAATTAATTTAGCATTTTCCAAATTCCAAACTTTTACCTCGCGGGCTTTTATTGCAGAGAGAGAGAGAGAATCACAGAAAGGTTCTACATATGGGGGTTCTTGTATTTACGTTAGAATAATATTGATTCTATCTCCTTGATGGAATTAAATGTATATTCTGTGGAAAATGTTTTCAAAATTTCTGTTGTACATCTTTCTTTGCTAAGAATAATATTACTTTGCATCTACAGGCCTCCAACAAAGAGAGCTGCAGATTATATTTTGCTCTTAGAAAAACTGGCTTAATAAAGTAAGCAATCGCTCTTTTGAATCCATTGTTGTATGCAGAGGTTTTAACATTGATTTTCTCATTGCATCTTGCAAAAAAGAAGAGTTTCTCAATTTAATTAATTCCTTCAATTTAGTAATTACAAATTTCACGGAAAATCAATTCTTGGATAACACTAGGGATTAGGACATCATGTAAAAACAAGCGAATTCTTTCTCTCATTTCTAAACATCATAACGTATCTCAAGATCTCTTCTACTTTAATAAATACAAATCATTGTTAAGGAAAGTTATAAGACAGGCTAAAATCATGAAACATAATCAGGATATTTTGAACTCAAATAAAAAACAAAAGCAATGTGGAATATAATAAAAATATACGACCAAATCAACTAGACACCTTGAAGAGAATGTTTTTTTAAATATAACGATATAAATGTGAATGATCCAACACCAATTGGATATGGGTCTCTTTAACCAATACTTTTCAAGAATTACTGCCAATCTTTACTAAGGATCTTCCACCGCAAAATTCAATATCAGACATTTCCCCCAAAATTTTAGACACAATGTTCGTTTCCGAAGCTTCTTCCTATGAAATTCCCAAAATAATCGGTAAACTAAAAAATAAATTTTCGGCCGGTTGAGATGAATTTCCGGATTCTTTGTTAAAGACGTTTGTGCCTGCCATTATACACCTGTTACCTCACATATTTAATCCATCCTTACTCACCGGAGCATTTCCAGATATTTTCAAAACGGCTAAGATAAAGCCACTCTTCAAAAAAAGCAACAAAAATGAAATTCAGAATTATCAGCCCATTTCACTTCTGTCAGTTTTTTCAAAAATATTTTAGAGACTTTTTTTACATACAAATGGAAACCTTTCTCAGTACACACGACACGCGTTCAGATTGCCAACGTGGATTTAGGAAATCAAAATTAAGGAAACAGCCATATTCTTTTCTTAAAGATGTCACCTCATCATTGGACCAAAATGAAGCACCTATTAGAATATTTTTAATCTAAAAGCTTCTGACATCATTGATCATGACATTTTACTTTCAAAATGATCTTCATATGGAATCCATGGTGTTGCCCTAGATTGGTTATGTTTGTACCTTAAACACAGATTTCGGAATGTGGAAATACCTTACTGGAATGATGGAACATTATGTACACACCTTTTTGCCAATTGCACGTGGAGTTCCCCAAGGATCGATATTAGGCCCTATTCTCTTCTTACTATAAGTAAACGATATGCCTTCGACGATTCAAAATGGAAGAACAGTTCTCTTTGTGGATTATTCTTTGCAATAAAGAAACCATAAATAGTACAATATCAGATGTTTCAAATTGGTTCTGAAATGATAAATTCATAGTAAATGAAAAGAAATTGGTTTTAATGCAGTTTTCCATTTCAAATAAACAATTCTGTGCTCCATTGAAAATGAACGGTGTACCATTGACTGATGTTAAGGCAACAAAATTTTTAGGTCTCTCAATTCAGTCAAATCTTAAATGTCAATTCAACCAATGTAAATTCAGTCAATTTAAATTAATTGAACGCAAAATTAATTTCATTATGCTACCCGTTCAGAATTCTTTCAAATTCAGTCAGTCTTCATACTGCTTGTTGTATATATTTCGCGAATGTTCTTCCGCACCTGAGATATAGCATAATATTCTGGGGAAATACATCTTATAGCTCCCAGACTTTAAGATTACAAAAAAGAATTGTGCGAATAATAATCAAATCCCACCCACGTGATTCATGTAAGCCTCTCTTTATTAAACTAAGAATTTTACATTTGCCACTCGACGTAGTAATCATATCCATCAGTTGACAGTATCATCTGCTCGTTACAAAAAATTCTCACACAATACATGTACATTATTTTACAACACTTTGCCAGATGACATTAAACGATTAAATTCAACGGAAAAGTTGAAATCCTAAGTACAATCGCTTCTGCTGCGTAACTGTTTCTATACAATTAGAAACTACACTGAACATCACAAGGAAAGTAACATTAATTTTAATTGTGGTATTTAATGCATTAATTACCATTTGGACTGTACAAATCTAAACAACCTGTAACAAGTATTGTACAACAGCCTCCAGGTCAATGACCCCCATCTCGGTCAGGTGTTTCCTGATCTTGATCTAGTTTCCCGGATCCTGTAATATAGTGTTGGATATTCAGAAAAATGGATTGTAGAAAGGTCACCGAAGTTGAATAGCATTGTTGAATGCAATTGACTTGTTACTGCTTGTTTATTAAGCTTGAATCATGAAGTCTAACTGTTTTACACAAAAGAATATATTTTTGTGTTCTGAATCACTTTCCTCTTTTGAGGAAAGGCATGATTAGTGAAACTTTTGACCCAATTGACAGAATACACCATAGTTCGTAAAATTCAATGTGTTTCCACACTGGAAGCATAGACCTGAAGAGAATATTACCGTGGGCTACTGGAGTGAATCAGGAGACTTGCTGCTGCTGCTTTCCATTTTGTAAATGCCTGTGAAAGTGCTCGGCTGACATTTATTTTCAGCCGATTTTATATGTAATTTCATTCACCTCCAGTAGTGTGTTTAATTCTTGAATGGATGAACGTCATTGTTTATGCTGAATTGATGTTTGTTTTCTTGAGCTTAGCCCACAACTACTAGTTTCCTCTAGTTAATGTGTTTTTTGCCCATCTTTCTGCTTGTCTATTCCTTCAGAGCTATTTCCAGATAACATTTTTCTTACAGTTATAGTTGTAGTGATATTGTGGTTAGTGCCCTCGTGTTCTGCGATCAAAACTACCTTACACTTTTTTCTTCTTCCTCCTTTGTTGTCAGGGACTCTTTTCTTTTCTTTTCTTTTCTTTTCTTTTTTCTTTTCTTTTCTTTTCTTTTTTCTTTTCTTTTCTTTTCTTTTCTTTTTTTTTCTATTTTTTTTTTTTTTTTCTTTTTTTTTTCTTTTTTTTTTTTTTTCCATTGTCTGGTTTTTGCATTTAATTTTAAAAATTTCGTCGCACTGAGTTGAACATCTCTCAGCCTTGGAAATCCTTTTTTTACTCATATCTAAAAGCCAATGCACCACACTGTCTTTTTCAAAGTCGGAAAGGAATGAGTTTGGGACCGAAAGTAAATTTAGATTTTCCTTAAAGATAGCATTAGTGATTTAATTTTGGAATTCCAAAGATTCTAACAGCACTTTTAATTTTTTCACTGTTATGTACAGCAGCTTTAGGCACATTTTGCTGATTTCATTGATTTAAATACGTCATCCTGCAGTGGTTTCACTGCCGCCATGTTGTATTGCTTTTTAGGATTACTTTTGTACCCTGAATCAGGATTGGACGTTATTTTCCTACATCAGGTTACGGGTTTTAAAAATCTTATATTACATTTTCATCGCATTCAGACACTAATACACTTAAGTTGTTGCAGAAGGAATTGTTTTAATTCCGATTTCCAGATTAATTTATTAATTTGATGCCCTGCAGCGCAGCAAGTTTTGCAGAGAGCGATGTTTTGTTGTGGTTTCTCTGCTAGTCTTGTGTTGTTTCACCTGCTGGTGAAAAGACATTTGTATTCATAAGTGAGTAATTTGTGGTGTTTTAACACTTTTCAATAAAAATGTTTTTATTGAAATACAGCTCAGATACATTCTTCTCTTTGTGGAAGTCGATCCGATAAGAAAAAGCGCAAAATAAAGAGTTCATGAGAAAGGCTACTGCGCTGACTGGTATCAAACTGGGAGACCACTACAAGCCGTGAGCACCATATATGACTTGTGGAACGTGTATAGAGTAGTTGCGACAATGGGTGAACTGTGGGAGAACATAGTTTCCATTCGGAATTTCAATGCTGTGGCAACAGCCTACAGATCACAGTACTGACTGTTGCCTCCGTTATGTGAATGTGAAGGAATTTAACAGCAAGAACTAAAGTATTATTTTGCATTCTAACTATTCCATCAGCATGTTTACATTTCTTTGTGGTTCTGATATGCCATCCTACAGTGTCTGGAAAATTTACATGGCTATCCCTCTGAATCTGAATATGATGCTGAAATGGTTGTTCCTACCTCTGACTATGATTTCTTGATTGATAATTTTGAAAAGATAAGTGCATTAAATAATTTTGTTCGAGATCTTGGATCTTGGATTACAAACGAATCTGCCAAGATATCGGGTCTACATTTCGCAAAAGTAACAATGTTGGCACCAGGAACGACGCACTATTGGTACAGATATTGCAAACAAGTCTTTACACACTCTTTACTGAATAGGGAACTTTGGTTATTGCAACAACATCCCAGAGGCTATGCTGAAAATATTCTGCCGTTTTACATGCTGTTCTAGCAACACTTGTTTCATTAAATTTTGACCTTGAATAGTCAGAAATTTCTGCATTACTTTTAATGTAAAAGTATATGAAAGTAATTATCATGTATGTACATTAAATTTAATGTATACATAGAGAAAATTTAACGCATGTGTGTATTAATGCATTATTCATTGAATTTACTGTACATGTACGTTAAATTTAATTTACACGTACTTGAAAGATACTGTGCATGTACATTAAATTTAATTTACGTACATAATTACTTTCATGTACTTTTATATTAAAAGTAATGCAGAAATTTCTGACTGTGCTTTCTACTTCTCCTTAAAGTGCAAATTCTTCTTCTCCTAAAACGATGTGGCAACCAGTACAGATGAATGATGTTACATATTTACAAATTTCGTGTCTTTCCTATGGAATAATGAAATGCTGAATTGTAATTTAGAGGACAAATGGAGTCAAGTTAACATGTAGTTTAATAGTACAGCAGTAATCCTGAATCATTAAAATTAGGTAAGAGGTATATAAATCTAAGTGTCACAGGCGTTAAGTTGTTGTAAAGACCCTGGGTGACAAAAATCCTTTTTATTGCTAGTATTATTAGAACCCTTATAATGCCCTTGGCGCATAAATAACCATTAACTTGTATGCCAAATATTATCTAATTAATTTTACCAAGAATTTATTTAAGGAATATGGAAGAATGAATAAATATTTTACTTTTATTAGTAAACAAAAATTTATTTTATTCAAAACTACAAAACTATCAGCACTTGAAAAATGGAAAATTCACAACTTATTACAATATACACTACATTTTATCCTTATTTTTTGCCAATTTAAAAACTGCTGAATGAAATTTTTTCCACCATTTTTATGACGTTTTGTCTCCTTCTGTTGGATTTATTTTCATAACTTCCCTGAAAGTAATAATTTTATTGTTAATAAATAATATTTATTGAGCATTACCTTTATACACAGTTAAATAAACAACAATATAAAGAACGGACAGATGGATTTGCTTGTACACAAACCCTGAGTAAAAAAGGAAAAGAACAAAATGAGAAAGAAAATTGATTGTATGTAAAATAAAACTATTAGTAATATTATTACTAGATGGTAATATTATAATTATATAAAGTGACGTATCTTCTTTGGGCATTCTAGAAATTACTAAATCAGAAAAACTATTTTGTTTGTAAGGATAAAATCCATTCTCTATTTAACAACATCCATTTTGACAATGTTTTCTTTAATGCAATTTTTCCGTTACTTAAAACTGAGACGAATTGCCAGTTTATTAAAAATTCTATTGTAATATAACTACTTTTTCTAAATGTTATAATTTTTAATTTAATGTTCAATAGTAATACAACACCAACTTACCTTCCCATGAATTCTAGTGTTGATTTTAATTTTGCAAAGTACGTATATCTTAAAACGCAAATTATATTATCACACCTTTAATAATGTCTTTTTTACAAAATACTGGAATTTGTTCCAGGATCTCAGTTATTTATTTTGAACTTGCTATGTAACTCATTTCTTGAACTTCAGTTTTTGTCTTAATTTGTTTGGTCCTTTGTCACTTGCAATCTGCAGCTCATCTACATCAATAGGTAGAGATTAACCAATTTCCCATGTCATGAAAATAATATTAAATAAATAATACTAATTAATAATTAGACTTTTTCTTCACAAATCCAATATTCTTGAATTACTTCAGCTTCTCTTGATGTTAACCACCTACCACTCTAGGAAACTGCTGGGATGAGACCAGAAAGTGAAGAATAACATTTACTCATTTCACACGTTTTCGTATCGGAAAGTTATGATTTTTTTTTTTAAATTTTACACATTTAAAAAAGACTACTATTGCTCTACCACGTAAGAACACGACTGCAATGCTTCAGAATATGAATGAATGCCAAACACTTGGAGTACCTGAAATAGGCAGGCTGGGAAACCTGTCATCCTTTGTCTTGCCTGCAAGGGACAGGAAGCATTCGAAATTTTCTAATCCCCCATCTAAAATAATCCCAGACAGCAGCTGGCAGCTCGCAAACGCAGCACAACTGGGAATTGTATGTTCAAATACAATATTAAACTAAATGGTATAGCAGAAAAACGATAAATTATTGTAAATAGTAAAACATAAAGCTCAAACAAAAAGTATGTTTTAAATTTATTATACGTGAGTTTAAATAGTAGAAGATAATATTTTTAAGTTTTTAAACAGTATCTGTGTTTCCATGTGTTCCGTAACTATATATCAAATCTGGGTGAATTCTTACATAGACAATTTTTAAATTTTAAACAATTATTTTCGTGGTTTTCACATTTTGTCTGTTTTCAAACTCTCGATAATGCATGTCAAGAGAAGACACTCTTGACAATTTATTTGGAATTTGAAAACTATCAGAAGAAATATAGCAACAATAGGATGCCAAAAATTGATAGGTCCCGGTGGTGTACCAGTGGAGATGCTGAAGCTTGGGGTAGAATTCATTGTCCTTTACATCAAGCGACTCTTCGAAATATCTATTAACAATGGTACGCTTCCTGATTACTGGAAAAAGGCCATATTGTCCCAATCCTCAAGGTGGAAACAGCTCTGACCTCGAAAACTATCGCGCTCTCTAACATCTGTAGTACGTAAACAAATGGGGGGGGGGGAATCGTTACGAAAGTTGAAAAGAAATAAATTTGAAAAGCTATTAGGACTGCCTTTTTGAGTAGATTTTAATTCTTGGAAGGTCAGGTCCAGTGTTCAATACAGGCTGCCTCCTCGTTCACCACGGCAAAGTTTTACATGCATCGGTTCCTTTTTTTTTTGCCTTCCGAAATATCTTGTGTATAAATTAATATTCTTGTAAACAAAAATCAAATCTAAAAAGTCCTGACGAAGGCCAACGGCCTTCGAAACATTGATCGATGAAAAAAGTGTAAAAAGCGGTTACAGTGTTTAATAAATAAAAAAAAAAGTTATTTTATTAATGTCTGCCTCAAATATTAATGGACTTGACCTTCCAAGAATTTAAACGGAAATAATTATGGCAGAATACACGAGAGCTGTTTGGGAAAACATGATTGTACGCAGGGCAACGGGTTCAGACCTGGCTACTAATGCGAAAGCAAACTTCTAACAGTTTTGCAAGACATTTCCGACTCTTTAAACGCAGGGTAAACAATTTATTTTATTTCTTTATTTAACGTCAAAAAAACAGTTAAAAACTGCGTATGACGTGCTATGGGGAAAAGTGAATTGTGTGCACATTTTCAAAATTCTGTGATCCCTACACTAAGTCATATACTACTTAAATTTTGAATTTTGAAAGGGAGAAAAAAAAACAAAAACTCCCATGTAGTAAAATATATTTTCAAAAATAAATAAGCAATAAATTTTTGAAAGGGAGAAAAAAAAACTCCCATGTAATAAAATCTATTTACAAGGATAAATAAGCAATAAATTTTGAATTTTGAAAGTGAGAAAAAAACAAAACAAAAAATCTCCCATGTAATAAACTCTATTTTCAAGGATAAATAAGCAATAAATTTTGGCTCTTATTACTTCCTACCGCGACAACATGGAAACGATAATTGACGAGGTAGTCGTAGATTTCACAAAAGCATTCGACTTTGTGCTTTGCGGTTACTTAATAAACTTCTAAATACCAGAATCGATAAAAGAGAAATCAGCAGTAACGGGTCTAGAGAAAATTTTGAGGGGGAGGCACAAAATTCTTGAATGAGAATATGCAAGCAATTAGTGAATGTAGTGTAAGTCGTGGTAGAAGATACATTGTCTCATCGCGGAATAGGTTGTGTATACTACTGCACCCTGTCGGAGGAAACTTATTTGGAGACAGTTCAAAAACTCATTAATAGGTAGCTCTGGATCTTCTGCAAGAAAACCTTTCCCAAGAACACAAGTCACCGCAGACAGATGCCATTTGCAAGTCCTATGTTGCAATTTTCACAACTCCAAAACATTGAGCTTACGGCAAAGCCAAATTTGGCTATACTGTAATAGGACTCGGTTCCCGAACATCCCCAACCAATGAAGGAAAACACGAGACATGAAGTGCAGGACTTCTTGAATTCTGAAACCGGATAATAACTTTGCGAACAATACTTTAACATAAAATGCTATGCAAAAGGAAATGAAAGATGGATGTGCATTATTTGGGAGGGCAGTGCCCTTTGAACCTCCCTGCCCCACCCGTCACTGGAAATCACTTGGATCGAATCTTTCCTTTGCGGTCGCTCACAAAGAGTTGATAGACAATTATCTGTCTGGTGGAATTCCAAGTGACATTAGGCGTTGCGCATGGAAGAGTGCTAAGCCCTCCTCTAGTAATTCTAGCATGACATTTCCGATTCTTTTACTTCAACGATCAGCCTCTTCGCCGATGACTGCAAAAGGACAGAGATCGGCAGATTTTGCTAAAGGGTCTCGAGAAAATTATGAAATGGGCGAAAGAAAATGAAATAAAAATTAATCCTAAAAAATGCAAAGCGGCAACCTTCAGCAGGAAAGTGAGAAAACGTCACTGAAATACGCACTTTCAGAGCAACTGGTGCCTGAGGTCAGAAGCTTCAAGTACTTGGGTAGTTTTTCGAAGCGATCAGAACTGATCCAATCACAACAATCACGTTGCGCGCAAAGGTAAATCTCGCCATTTTCAGTTAATTCTTAGTTTAGTTTACGTAAAGGAGCGAGTCACATCGAGAAAGATTCGGTCTCCCCTTTCGGTTTATTCTGCCGCAGTGCAATGTCTTCGCATAAACTTTGTTCGCGCCACATTGTAATGCCAAATTACATTCAAGTAACATAACAAGTTTTCTCGCTTCAAACGCCCGGATGCAAGACAGGGAGAGGCTCGGGCCTTCGGCCCTCGCGTTCACTATGAACAACTTTGAGTTTATCCACAGCATAATTACCAATTCACTTGTATAAGAAAGCACTTTAATGGTTAAGTTCTCTTTCTGTTATTAATAAAATTGAAAACTTGACCTTAGTCTGTTGTTGCGTAAGCTTCTCTGATCAGTTGAAGGAAGTTTCTCATCTTATAACAACTGCCTCATCTCTTCCCTTATCATTAAATACCTGATTCTCGTGCAACTGCATCTTTTCTTAGCTAATTTGAAATTGGATAGATCCTTGACATAGATTTGAATCATGAAACGATCGTCATTTTAGTACTAGCCTTATTTTGCACGGAATTGTACGTTTTGGCGCGTTACTGCATGATTTTTCACGTTTTAGGTAATGCTGCTAGAAAATGAAAACTTGTTTTAATTTATCTTTTTAAACGTACATTTGAGACGGAAACTATGCATTTGGGTGGTCTGTTAAACCTGAGTGCCGTTTAATATGTATCGATTCTGCATTTTGTTGCCCTATGAACTGAACGTGTATACATTTCGGGATGACTATTGTCTAATTAAAATTTCTAAATTATTGCAGCAAAGAAATGCGGTGTTACCACGAACGAGGTCCGCGGCCCTTGGTTGCGGCCGATCTGGTAACGCTATGTCCGGGGTCTATCTCTTCAATGGAACCATACTGTACATCCGTTATGACGGTCTTTGCTGATCTTACCAATACGAGACTGCATGCGTGACTCGCATTTGACCTTATGTCCGAGCACAAAGCTTACAGTACCGGCAGCGTATAAGCGACTCTCGCCACGTGCTGTGGTACGTCCTGTGACCTCTGAAGCTTGCTAAGGGCCGGTTTCACCGCCTTCGATTGTGTGTTTAACTTCGTTTATCTTGGAGTTTAATCGCATGTAAAGTTCTCGCGAGTTTCACCAGGTTACTGGTGAAAGGTTTGCACGCGATTACTGGAAGTTAAACTCACGTGGAGTTAAAACGCCCGAGATCGGCCGTTTAAGCGCAGATAATCGCGATTATCAGCTATCCATCCTCGTTTCGACATTATGGTCTCGTATTATAATAAAATGTTTAAAGACTGTCAAATGCAAAATGCTGAATGACAACGATCTTGAGCAAAACCTGGTATTTGGAACATTCGTGGGCCTAAATTTGATCGCTAGACCTGGTCATTTTGATGAATGAAGGCCCATGGTGTTTGAGGTTATTTAAACACATTATAGTAGTACGGTAGCAGCTGGTTCATGTTTCTTGATCGATAGAATATAGTGTTAATTATTTGTTTGTCCATATTTCTGAAAATGTATTTCTATCATATAAGTATATCATATAGTACATAAAATCAAAAAGCAATGTTATAAAAACAAGTCAATTTTATTTATACATATACATTATAAACAATTATACTAAAATGACAGTCTTTGGGAAAATATAAACGAATGATACTGACAACAAATAACAATGGAGCTAAATACAGATGCTTATTGATAACCAAAAGTAATTTATGGCTCTTCTATGATGATATCTCACAACACCCAAACCATGTCTACAATTAGCAGTGTTCAAAAGAAAAGGAAATTGACCAAGCATGTTGTATTTGAAACAAAATGTACTTCTGGTAACAGTCTATTCCAAAGGTGTATAAACAGTGCTCAGTTCTGGTTAACAAAAAAAATGAATCTATGGTGGTGATTATTGAAGAGAATGTAAGCCAACTCCTTGCTTGTAGCACTCATAAATATTGTTGCTATGTTCATCTAGACATATATCAGAGCAGTAAATATGAAAAGCATAAATACAAGTATAATATAATTAAAAATAAACAAAGAAAACTGAAAAAAATATAAGAAAGTTAATAAAATGTACCTACATATATATACAAAAATAATACATGCAAGTCATGTATTACATATACGAATTGCAATATACACAACCCAGGAATATTGGTTTTATAATATAAAGTATAAACTAATACAACAGTTTTTACTAATAATGTACTTACATTTATATCAATCGGAATATAGCTATACAAGGAAGAGAAGATAAAAGAAACGAAAAAACCCAAACCATTTTAAGTTGTGTTGGCAATATCAATTTTGTTACAAAGCCTTGAAATAAAAATATTGATGAGTGTAACAAGAAATGAGGTGGCTAACATTGCATGTAGAAACTATAATCATAGCTTCAATATTAATTTTTTGTTAACGTTGTCTGAACATTGTTTTATCTTTCATTGTAATTGGAGGTTTCACCTTTACAATTGTCTTTGTTAGCAGAAATATGTTACATAGTACATGCTTGGCTAGCTTCCTTTTCTTTTCAACATTCAGCTAATCGTAAATATGGTGAGGTGTGAGGTGATGCCACAACAATAGGCCACACACTACATCTGCTTACCAATCAACATGTGTATTTACCTCCATTGTATGTTGATGTATGGAATGTATTCTCAATTTATTTTTTAAATTCTATGTGTTAATTTTGAGTCACTTGAAATGTATAGTACATGTAAGTAAAATTATGTTTGTTTGTTTTTAATGCTTTCTGGTCTTATGAATCTACTATATCCCTCCAATAAGTTTTCAAAAACAACTGGAAACAAATAATTCAAACTTGCCAAAGTCCCATGATGAACTGAGAAGAAGCAGCTTGAATTTCATTTTTTTAAAATTCAAAATAATATTTAACTAATTTCTTTCGACTTGTCACAAACCTCTCTATTAATCGTCATAATCAAGTTGCTATGTCAAGAATTCGATCAAACCATTCTAAATTATCTCATAAATTTTTAATTGAAAAAGTACCATCTCCAATAAAATTCTATCAATAGAGCACATCCTTCTGGAATGCCACATACGAAGAAAGAAAAAAATGTCTAGGAAATGAAAATTTCAATGAAATTTTATCATCGCCATGTTTCCAAGAAAAAGTTTAACAATTTTGTAAAACTATCGATATTTTCACAGAATTGTAATTGTATTACTGTACTAGTCGCTCATGACCTATACAGTTTATGCGACTTAAAATAAAAATAATTTTAAAAAAATATTTGTTTTACAAAAAAACATTTTATAAATAGTTCATGGAAAAAATTCTTAGTTCAAATATAAATTTAAATTTATGTTTATGTTATGTTAATATTAATGTTTATATTAGCAAATGCTGTATTTTTTCTTTTATACATTATAGATATAATTTAACAAAAAATAATTCAGTTGTTATTACATTACAATATTTTATTTCTGCAAGTTAGCAGCTGAGAGCATATCCACATACAAGGTTAAAATATATCGTTACTAACACGAAACATAGATTAACACCAATGTTCATTAACACCTATATTCATCCATTCCCGAAGTCTGTATGAACTTCATGGTTTCTAACCTCTTTGCTCAGAATATTATACAATTTCGCGCTTGCAAAGAGTATACGACAGAAAATTTGAGGTCCACAATGCTCCGCGGCCAGTACCAACTGGGTTTTAGCATGAAAACTCGTTTAACTTGATCGAGTTTATATATTCAGCGGTGAAACAGATGCACATATAAACGCGATTATATTGCGAGTTTAGTTATAATCACGTTTACTTTAAACACGATTAGCGAGATGGTTGAACGAGTTTGGTGAAACCGGCCCTAAGAGTTGTTTTTCTCACAACCAGAGTTAAGCGTTGCCATTCAACTGACTCGCACGAAGTCGCGGAGGATATGGTTCACGATAAGGTTCGGCTGTGGCGAAGGTTTTGAACATGATATTAAGACGTGTCGTCGATTGTCAGTAAGTGTTAATGTTCTGACATTTAATTTATCTGCCATGGAGGTGGTGCCATGAGCGTAGTGGCAACAGCGCATCGAACTGTCAGTCGCTTCTACCCTGCCGGTACTGAAATGGCAAGCACACTGCTTTAAATGCATCGAATTTGTCTTTACATATTACCCTGCGAAGTAGGGGAGAATGAACTCAGTTTTTGACAACTTTTAGCTGCGTGTACACGTACGTTAGAGTGCGGCTTGACACCCATACTGTGTAACTGTAAGAACGAAGTGTTTTTTTTCCTGTCAGAAACGTATATTAAGTTAATAGTACGAACTCAATTATATTAAAAACACTAAAATCACATTTCATTCACTTTAAATGTCACATTCAAAATAAAAAATAAGGTGATAAGTGGATTAAACGGAGTTTGTAGGCTACACACTACAGCCGGCGGCGCTAGCCGAATGCGTTTACTACGCTCCGTGAAGTCACGAAGGTTAAGCGCATTCGAGACTCGCGGGTTCGTGGTTGGGTGACCGGCCAGGAACCCCGGGATCTAACGGCGTCGAGCCCCTGGCCGAAGGGATAAAAGGCACTGACTGACTGCGACGTGACGAGACTGGACTAATATTAAAAAACAATAATGCCCATTAATGGAGGATTACTCCCAAGGGCAAAAGCGCTCAACGCCCCTTAAGGGGCTTGGAGACGCGTTGCGTCAAGGAGTGGACGCAACAAAAAAAACAAAAAAAAAACAACATAACACCGTTTTGCAAAGTTTTTAAAAATCTTTTTATAGCATTTTTTGCACCTTTTTGAGAGTTTTATACTTCGATTTTTTGTAGTGTGGCGCGTCAAGGCCGTCTTCACGGTGGCATTACGTCCCTGCATTTCGCGTCGTTTTCGGTCGTGCCGCTAGATGTCGCTTGAGAAAGATGTTATGCCATGTTATAAAAACCGAAGTATACTGTACGAAAATCCTGTCTTTACTTATCACCAAAGAAACATCCGTTCAAAACGTCCATTGTGAACACTCTGGCTGCCAGTATTCAAACTGGAGCAAAATATAATTGGAAACCCAGCATTAGTGAACTTCTTGAATGTTATTTGGACGAGTAGGAATTTGAAAATAGTTCGTGTCATAAATGATGTGTGATGGCTCAGCCCATTATTTGTGACTGTACGGTTTTCAAATTTCTACTTGGCCTAATAACATGGGAGGTTCACTAGAGCTGAGTTTGAAATTTGATCGGTGTGATTGGAGACAGAAATGTGATTGGTCTCATCAAAATTAGTATTGCTCGCGCAAGTTTTCTTGATACACGACCTCCGTAGTCCTCGTCCAACGCTTAATAGCACGGCCCGTTGAGGTACTTAGGTTCAACTCGGAACGGCACGTACCAATTTACAATGCTGGAAACAATCGTACTTTCAAAACAATCGTAACATATCTGGTGGCACGCTTTGGCGCGATAAGTTCATGTCCACAGTTGGTACGCCCGTTTAATCCGTGTAGTAACCACAGCCTTCCTCTCCCCGCACCCCCCGCTGTGGAATATCATGAATACTTGCGCGTATAGTACTTCCCTCATTTCATCCACTGGAACCGGGAGTGATAGCTCAGTGCATCAACTGATGTCACTGCAGCGCCTCTGACCGGGAGGTCCTAGGTTCGAGTCCTGACGGCGGCAGGATTTTCGACGCTCGCTTTACAGCTAGGTCGAATTCAGTCGCTGTCTGGATGAGAATTCTAGCGGCCGGCTGCTCTGATCGTTAGTTTTCCGTGGTTTCTCCGATCAACACCAGGCGAATGCCGGAGCAGTACCCTACCAAACGGGCCACGGACCGCGCGCGTTCTGTCCTTCCTCTTCCTTGTCCTACCCCCCTTACACACACACACACACACACACACACACACACATATGCACTACACTATCACATATTCCGGGAGGCCGTTCGGGAGCTTAGAGCTTGTCCCGGCCGGGACAGTGCCCCGCTGGTGGGAGAGTCCTGGTTAGGGGGAAGCCCCGCGAGCTGACGGTAGGTAGGCGCCGGATCTCGCTATCAAATGGGGAAGTTCACCGTCATATCCAGAGAGAGAGAGAGAGTGAGTGTGTGTGTGTGTGTGTGTGGTGTGTGTGTGTGTGTGTGTGTGTGTGTGTGTGTGTGTGTGAGTGTGTGTGTGTGTGTGTGTGAGAGTGTGTGTGTGTGAGTGTGTGTGTGTGTGAGAGTGTGTGTGTGTGTGAGAGAGTGTGTGTGTGTGAGTGAGTGTGTGTGTGAGAGAGTGTGTGTGTGTGAGTGTGAGATTGCACTACACTTACGGGACTAATGACCTAAGCTGTTGACCGGAATCACTAATCAACCAAACATCCACTGGATGTTTTGGCTTGTTCTTCTTTTTCTTCTTCTTCTTCTTTTCTTCCTCTTCTTTTCTTCCTCTTCTTTTCTTCCTCTTCTTTTCTTCCTCTTCTTTTCTTCCTCTTCTTTTCTTCTTTTCTTCTTCTTTTCTTCTTCTTCTTTCTTAAAAGTTTCTCGCTTGGTGAAAATTTAAGGATGTCAAAATGCGGAAGTCAACACTTTGCAATCATTTATAATTAATTTCTGCGAAATTAAATTATCAAACTCAATTACAAAAAAAAATTCAATTTTCTATCACCACAAATTGAAGCTATCATTTAGTAAACATGTTAAATATTTGCGTGTGAAACAGGATGGACAAGTCGAATAACCCTAAGCCTCGTGAATTGGCAACACAGCTTGCGGTAGAAAGGAGAGTCTTATGTAAAATTGTGTTGGATAGAAAGAGAGGGCAATCAAATGTTGGGATGCACAATAGAGCAAACCTATCTGCTTTTGATGACAGCTCTGTTGGCGAAATTGATGCTACCAGGTGTAAGGGTTGTACGAGTTATCGCTGTGGGCAGTGCTGTGACAAAATGTAAGCAAGCGCAAGTGCTCTAATCACCCTAGTTGCGCTACTAGTCTGAAGACGCTACAGAATGGGGCTTTTGTTAAATGCGGTAAACATGTCACTTAAGTTTGACCTTGAGGAATTGCTTGTGCCTAAATTTCTTTATGTTTTGGCTGTTCAAAAACACCTTTTTTTTTTTATTGTACCTGGTTTACAATTGGTAGTCATTTTTGTTTTAAGCCGTGCGCCATGTTTCGCGTTTGTAGACATTTACTCTTTTCTAAATTACTCAGTGCTGGGTTGATCTAGCAGTCTAGAATAAAAAGCCTTGGATTCAAAATACTCTGGGATTCAAATTGAAATATCATTTATCTACCTTCTATGTTTATATTTGAGAAATATTTGCAACCAAATCAATGGAACGCGAATGAAATTTGATTTACAGAGAGTAAGTTCTCGAAGAAGGAATAGAATCACAGCCTTCATTTTTTGTGTGCTTTTACATATAACAGTATAGTTGGTTTTTGTAAAATATCATTGGTAAATAATATATAATTGTTTGAAAGAGGTGTGTTTTGTTGTTGTTGTTTTGTTTCTTTTTCCCTCCATAGAATTGCCCTAACAGTGGCTCCAGACAATTATGACTACGATGTCATTCTCTTCAGATCTAAATTAAATTGATATTTATTTCCTACGTGATATATTGTTAGATTTAATACTGTGCAGACATTCTTTCTTGCATACTGTTGAGAGTACCAAAGTGAATCTTTAGGAGGAAGACTTCTTTTTAGTTGAGAGTTCTGCCAGTAACTATTGCGCTGAGGCTATAAATCAAATTTGTGTTTTGGCAAATAGCTTAGGCTCTGGTTATCATATTTTGACAACTCGAAATAATGCCTTTCAAAGTTTTTTGAATAGACATCTTAATTAGTTCTGATCATATCAAATTTGTAAGCTTGTATTTACTTTTATTTTCAGTCTTTTGCACTTATGTTTATATGCATATACTTATGTCCGCCCATGAGATCTTTTTAATATTTTATATGTATCTACACATGCTTTAGTGTTGATTCATATTGAATTTTATTATTACTATGTAAAGGGTATCGCCCGTAAATTTGATTAAATAAATAAAATCTTAAAATGTGCAATTAGCACTTTCCATATGCGAAGTATGAAGAAAAAATTTGAAGCTGTTTTTGAGAAAATGGGTTTGAGCATTTCTGAAAATATAGAATTTGAAGCTCGTTTTCACAGAAAACTTTTGAGATTTTGAGAAACTTTATAAGACATCATGTAATGTAATGTAAAGACAGGATGTTAACAAATTGTGTAAATATTAACAATGTGAGAGATAAGTCAGAAAAATTACATTTTTGAATTTTTTGAAAAAACAACACAAGAATAGAGTAAAATGGCGTTTATGTAATCTCTTAGAGTAAATTTAGCTCTATCCCTGCCAAACGTTTAAAGAAAATATTTGGAGCCTTTTTTCGGAAATTATTGTTTTTGTTATTGTTTAATATTTCACATTTTTTAATCAGTACTGCGCAAAAACTACTAAAATTTTCAAAAACCGTACATGATCTCATCGAAATAACTGATTATGAAGACAATTTTTTTCGAGGTATCAGTAAATATCGGACGTATGAGGTCATGTGTGTATTTCGCTCTGTTCTTATAAGAAATTTAAGGAACAATTTTTGAGAAAATTTTTAAAATGTCTCAGGGGCGTCTTGTAAATTACCCTCAAAAATTAATGTTTTTCAAAATTGCAGAGCTTCCACTCAGGTCAGATTGTCAGGCTTTTATTCAGTTTGGAAAATATAGTATGCATAGTTTAGACGCTAGTGTTGTATTAGTATACTAGTATATTAGTATACACTGGACGGACTAGTATACACTTAGTATATTAGTATACACTGGACGGACACTTTGAAAAAAAAAAAAAGAGAGAGAGAAAAAAAAAATTCTCTATTTTGGGGACCCAAAACGTGTATTTCTGTTGAAATCTCGAAAACAATATTCCACATTGTTACATAACTTTCACTATTCTAAGGACATTGCTCTGTATACGTAGGTATACGAAAAAGTAAAAAGGTATAAATTACAAATAATAAAACAAGGTCACAGGAATCACAGAAGTGCAGCCTCAGAGAAAAAATGGTTCTCATTTAAAAAAATATTAGTATACGTTTCAGACTTAAATTAGGTGCCGTTTTGAATCATCCTGTGAGTTTCTCAGGTCATGACTGAGAATATTTGCCCATATTACAAGGTGACGAAACAATGCCAAATTCACCCTGCTTCAATTGAAAACAAAGGAAATGATTATGGAAAAGAAATAAAAGTAGTCAACTTATTATTATTGTTGTTGTTAGTTGATAGATACGCCCTGAAGGAACTAGGGGGTGGATTCTGATAACCTAAAACATCTCCAAAAAGATCAATAAAATGCTTTAAAAATGACGTAAAAAATCTTATCAAAACAATATCGGATGAACAACTCAGGCTGTTGGATTAGTTACTAATGTAATCGAGGCTTCTTCCATTTGTTCGAGAAAACTAAACATGCAAACTTTTGGTTTGGACTGTTCTTTGCCAGGAAAACTCTATTTTTAGTTATCTTGACATTGGCTGAACCAGTAATTGCGCTGATATACATCAAAAGAATTACACTCGCAAAAAGGCTGTTAAAACAAATTCTAAGAGAACAAATAGGATAGGTTACTGAATACTTCTATGAAGAACATTTGATGCATCTCGTAAATATTATTTGAAGCAAGTACCATTAAAAATTACAAAAATTGATGAAATTAGCAAAAAATACATTAAAAATGACGGGAAAAAGTAAAAAATGACTTTAGCCAAAATCAACAAAATAATGACCTATAAAAATGGGTCATTTCCTTGTCATAATATAAAATAAATTTTTATACTAAACAGTATTGTTCTAGAGTGAAAAGAAAAAAAAGTGGGGGAGGAACCCATTTCATTAAAATCAGCCCCTTTAGTAATAACTGATTTTTATTGTTTATGTTTTTTATGTAGGTAAATTACCTGATGTTCACTCTGTTGCAGGTGCGAGTAAAAATTGAAGGGGATAACGAACCACAACCCACAATTCCTCGTGAAGAAGGTCAAGTTCCTTTTGTGTTTGTAGGTACTGTAGAAAGCATAGCCAATGCGAAAGTTCTTTTGGAATATCACTTAGCACACCTAAAGGTAAGTGGAAAGCGATAAGCAAAAACTTGTGGATGAAATTGAAATGCTAATATTCAACTGCTATTCCGCAATGATAAAAGTGTCGAGTAAGTTGATTTTGTTTCTACTTTACAGGAAGTAGAAGCTTTAAGACAAGAAAAATCGGAAATTGATCAGCAGTTACGAAGTATACATGGTTCTACTATGGCCTCAATGCAGAGTTTTCCTTTACAAAGGCGCAACGATAGGTAATTTAATTTTATATCCTTAGAAACACTATTTTTGTATTTATTTATTTTTCAATATACCAAGTCCAGTGGGGCTTCCCAATGACTGTTTGGTGACAAGATATTAACAAGATGTGGTCTTCGTATCATTAACGATACTTTTGGTTAGACTGATGATGGAATGAACAAACACATTTATATTTGTATTCCCATGATTTATAATGATATTTGTTTAGTTTCATCATTTTGCAAACTCTACCTCTAAAAGAGTATTTGTTGGTCAGTGTAGGATTGTTAAATAGTCTACTTGTACGAGCATTAAACTGATAAAACGTGATAAAACGAAAGATGCCTGTGATAAAACGAAAGATAACTGGACTATTTGTATAATTTTGATAAGATAAATAATTTAATACCTTGTCTATTTTTGTCCAGCCATTGAAGATAAAATTATAAATAGAGGTATTAACCGTTGATTCCTCTTGATGGATACAAACTGATTTACATTATAAATACTTTGCAAAATATTTCTGAGAAGCTTCAAGAGATTTAATGAGACCCACTTTATCAGGGGACCATAATACCGACTCATAGGGTGGCCAGCGAACTTGGAATCCTTGAAAACCAGGAATTTGAAAAAGCCTGGAAGAACCGGTAAAAAAAACAAACGGCAATTTGATTTGAAGACCGGAATTTTCCGTTATTTTCAGCTTTCCCCCCATCAATTAGCCCAAATTCACATTCAACATTGTATTCAGTAATGTGCAGAATTCAGCTAAGTTACATGATAATGGCACGTGTTAAAATCGAAGTATGTATGAGAAGCGTCACAAGTTTTCTTGAGAATTGCGAAGTTCTTGACTCACTCATAACAACTGCAAACACTGCCGCTTATATAGGAGCAACATGGGTAGAGTATCTAGCTCCTCATAGCACCTACAGTAAAACCCCGCTTTTACGTTCCCGCAATTTACATTTTCTCGGTATTTACAACATTTCTTGTCAGTCCCATCACTTTTCGTACATTCATAATGTTATAAATACCCAGCTGGAAAGCACTTCGTGTTGGGCATAACGGGCACTGTCACTGGAATTTCCCATCACCTTGCCGCGTTAAAAATGATTCTAACACAACGCCAAGCTGTGTTGATGCCTGCACATACAAGTGACTTAACGGGCGTGTTGAACACTAACTTATGGGAAACTACACACGAGCGCTCTTGGCAACATGAATTGTTGCTAACGAGCGTTGCTTAGCGAGGGTTGCGCATTGAAAGCTAGAAAATGCGCTTTATCTCAACTTGTCGCTTCTTGCTCGAGTTGTGGGAACAAGGCATGTCGCCAAGAGCGCCGTTTGCCTTTTTGGATAAGATACTGTCAATATATGACGCGTGTTATGTGACGTGTGCTCAGGCATCGATGCAACTGACGTCATCCGCATTAGGTGCCGCGCATCAACGTAACACACATGTGACACGCCTAAGAGCGGTAGCCTCACGATCATTTGTTTATTTTACATTATCACAATTTCACACTTTGTCATTCTAAAATAAATGTAATTTTTCCTCATCCTGTAAAAGCTCAAACCTGAAAGTATGGAATTCTCCTTACATTTTGAACTGTAAATTCCTTTTATGTACACTTTTTCTATTATTTCATAAATAAATTAGTTTAAAAAAAATATTAGTTGGAAATCATTACAAATTGCCAAAAACTAACATTTTATTGAGTTTGGAAAAATGTAAATTTCGCATTTTTTCTTACAGTAGAAATACTATTTCCCTCCATTCATTAATGAGGCATACGTGGTTGCATCGTCAAAGGCTACCAGCAGTGGATTGCGGGGACTTGTGGAAGAGTTGTTGCGACATTTAAAATTCATTAGGCTTCGGTATTAATATGTCTTCGATTTCCGATGTTAATTTAGGTCAGATTTCTATTCGACCTTGTAATATTGTGTATTATGTATCTAATCATACATATTAAAACATATTATAATCCTTATCGATTACATACATACTAAATACATTATACCCATAGTTTCAAAGAAAAAAAAGCATTTCCTCGCAATTTACACCATTTTCCCTAGGATCCCATGAAAATTGTAAAAGAGGCGTTTTACAGTGTATGGTTGCTTGTAAGATGCATATTTGTGGAACAAACGTCTCACCGGGAACTCAATAGCCGACTTTTGATTAGTTTTTGTTGTTGTTGTTGTTGTTTTGTGTGTGTATCTGGGGGGGGGGTTGAATTTATTTATTAATTAATTTATTAACACTACTACAATACATGTAAGTTTGAGTTTCGATTAGTGTCACGCCTATTCTTTGATGACATCGGTGGTACCACTTTGCTATTTTCTCAATCGAAACTACCATGATATTATGTCTATCGTATTCAATGGGAATTTTAACATCTTTTGTAGAAGTGCACAGCCAAAGCTATCTTTGCTTATAGCCTACATGGAGATTAAGAGTGACAGTTTCCAAATTGACAGGGAGCATGAAGAAAACAAACATGCCGAGATCTTGATGACGTTGCGCGCACGGAAATACGAGTAGACCCTATTTCTGTCGCTGCATTGTTCACTAAGACAGTGCAGGTAATAATATAAAATTAAAGTTAAAACGGTGATGCAAATTTATGGTAATCAATTTATTCAATTTTTCTTTCATGTAAAGTATTAGAAATAGTGCTAATATAATCCAAACCCAACCAATTCAAACAAAGTGCCAGTGGTGAATACCAGCGTTTATTTCGATAGCCAGGAACAGTAGTAATTTCAAACTTATACAAATGAAACCTACCAAAATCAGCGATCAAAATTTATTGAAGTAAAGAAGTAATTTGTTAGTTCAAAGTTAATTTTATTACCTTCCATCAATATATTTTTTTTTATAAGGACAGCAATAGCTTCCAAAAACCTCTCAAATTATGTTCACATAGCGCAGTAAATTCAGAGTGGGCAACTGTTTGTGGACAAATTACACAAAAATAGTCATATTTTTGAAAAATTCAACATGATCTTTTTTGAACATCTGTTTTTGATGAACATATTTTATTTGAACTAGAGGTACTACTGAAAGGCATACTTGCTCGTAGTAAAGTTTTCTAATTTTCTTGTTGTGGACTGGCTTTACGATCTTACCCCATCCTCTGTGGCTATCTATCATCACCCAAAGTAATTTTTTTTGAACATTTTCTCAACATTTTGGTTTCCTAATAGTAGAACCGAAATATTACTTCAAGAATATTAAGGAAGAGTAAAACCTTGTCCTAAATAGATATTTTCATTAAAAAAATTTGAAGCTGTTTTGCAGAAAATGGCGATTAAACATTACTGTAAATCCGAAATTTGAAGCACTTTTTGACAGGAATCTATTGAATTTATGAAAAACTTCATTTGAAGTAATTTGAAGAACTACTACTGAAAGGAAAAAAAAATATTTATCTTTACAATTGTAGTTGTAAGAAGACGCAGAAATTCTTTTATGCGTTTTGGTTTTCAAAAAACAGGCAAATCAACATGAGATCTGCACTATTGTCTTAAGTGTCTTTTACGCTATCAAAGGCCAAAATTTAATCAAAAGAAATTGTGTAAAAAAGATCCATATTTGACACAAAATTTCGCAAAAAATTCTTGTATTTTCGAAAAATTGAACATGACGTTATTTTAACATCTGTTTTTGATGAAAACATTTCACTAAAAAAAAAATGTTCAGAATTGTAGTGACAGGAAGACTGCAGAAAAAATTTGAATTTTTGCAATTTTCAAATGAACATGCAATTTTCAAATGAACATATTTTCAATGAACATGAGACCTGCACTCTTAAACATCCTCTAAGCTATTCGAGATGTAAACTGAATAAAAATTGATGATGATGCCTTTGAGAAAAAAATTGTTTAAACAAAATAAAAAATTGCCTAATTTCACACGAAATTACACGAAAAGAACTCAAATTTTTGCAATTTTATTATGCAAAAATATATTGAGATGATATCATGATATATATATATATATATATATATATATATATATATATATAAAATAACGTATTGAATATTATTATATTTTTTTTTGTGAAATGTTTTCATCAAAAACAGATGTTAAAATAACGTCATGTTCAATTTGAAATAAGAAGATGCAAAAATATATTGAACTTGCAATTTTCCGAAAGTCAGGGTTTTCAACAAACATGAGACTGCACTATTCTCTTAAACGACCTTCACACTATCCTACCACAAAATTTAATTAAAAACGATGAAGCTATTTCTTTGAAAATTTTTAATGTGCCAGGGGCTTCATGTAAATTCCCCCCGAAATTAAAATATCGATTTCAAATTTAATTGGTCGCCAAATAGATAAAGAAATATCAGTTTTAAAGAAAATTGTCTGAACACTTTACGTGCTTGCATTGTTCTCTTGTCAGTTTTTCTGCCGAAAATCCGTCGCTTTTTCTCGCAGCATTCCATAAGTTTTCTGTATGGCGGAAACTGTAGAAGGTAAAAACATGTTGTAATTTGCGAAAAAGAACCTTGAAAATTTATGTTCTCAGACCTGGAAAACCACGAAAAAACCTTGAATTTCAAAAAGCCAGATTGTTGGTCACCCTGGACTCAGTTTTGATCTAACATATGAAAAATACAGTTTGTGCAAGGTTTCAATATTTTTCAATATCTTGCCAGCCCTCAAAATATATCCCAGAGTTCTGTTGCCTGGATTAACAACATAGTCTGTCTGACTTACACGTAAGCTTTCCATAAAACGTTACACCCAAGTGTGTCTTCATAGTGACCCTTTCCAAGATTGAATCATCTATTTTATACTGAAATGGGTAACAGGACATTCTTTAATATGACATTATTTGACATTTATTCAGGTTCAGAAATGTTTATTTCTGTTATACTCCATTTAATAAAACGATAAAGATTAATCTGAAGATTTCTACTGTCATTATTAACCCTTACTGCAAATGGCAGAGGAACTTTAGAGAAAGGTATAAATACAGACAGTAACAGTCTGTATTCTCGCTATATAAGATTTATATTTCACATGTTGAATTCTATTACTCAAATAATTAGATACTCAATTTAATGAAGACCCATGAATACCTATTTTATTTAATCTAACTAATAAAATATCACGTTTGACCTTATCGAAATCTTTGCCAAATCAGTATAAACCAAGCCAATTTAATTTTTCAAGATGAAAATGTAGAAAAGATAATCAATTGATGGTCGTAGAATGCTCATGTCTAAAAGTGTGTTGCTGATCAATAAATACAGAATTGAGGGAAGCTGAGAGTTTTTTGGTGATAACTGATTCAAATAGTTTAGGGATAGCACTTCAAACTGAAATAGGTCTCTAATTTTTTGTCATTGTGTGATTCCCAGATTTAAATATCTGTGTTATAAAACTAACTTTCCAAATACTGAGTATACAGCTTACAGGAAGTGTCAGGTTAACAATTCAAGGTTTCAAAAAAAAGTGGAATTCCATCAGGTCCAGCTCCCTTTTTACATTTAAATTTTTTATAGCAGATTATATTTCTGTTTGGGGAGTAGATCACTGAAATTGATTACCGAGTTTTTGTATTGATAAATGTCTACAACACTTTGATCTTAACTTAACAATGTAAAAGTTTGAAGTAATTAATTAACCTTAGTTTTATAAACACAATGATAAATGCGTTTTTGTAATAATTTCTTTAACTCTTTTGAATATAAAGGAGGAAAATTTGCCAAAGTGCGATAAGGTTAGGAACATAAGATAAAACTAAAGTATAAACAAAATCATAAAATTATTGAACAGCTAAGTCAACTGAATTTAGAGAATAAGAAAACCAATCAATCAATGATAATTCTCTATTAATGTTATAACAATTGGTCCCATCAAAGGTAAAATAGTTATCTTCGCTGTACATTTCAAGAAAACTTTCCATAATTTCTAATGACTAATCGATGGGCGGATGAGCGTTATCACACAGAAGGATAGGGCAATCAGAAATATTCAAAGCTGCATTAAAGTCATGAACAAATAAAGATCTAGTGTCTCACCAAAGAAATTTTGAATTGCATTAGTTCTTAAAAGATTAAAATAGTTTATCATATCATGTAAATTATAACTAATTGTTTTTATTAAATTTGACACATTCATATATACACAATATGATCTGGAATCTGTATAGTGCCGGTTAAAGTTTCTGGCAAATAGAAAAACGGACAAAGGATAATTATCAAAAATTTCGTAAACAGTGTCTAAATTGTGTGTAAGCCTATAAGGTGGATAGTGGAGGGATATAGATGCTTCCGACAATAAGATTTTTAGACAGTTATTTTATAAGAATAAATAATTTTTGAGCCAACGTATTTTTAGTATCAACAAGCATGCTGGAATAAATATGGTGCAAGAACTCCGCCGCCTTTCTTGTAATGACTAGTAGCAGGTGTGTCACATCTATATTGTGCTTTGGTAGGTTGAGTTCATTGTCCAATATTACATCATGAAGCCCTGTGTCAGTTATGATGACAATATCATATGTATCCAACAGTGGTGATGATTTGGAAAGGTAACTTAACTTCACTTGTAGACCACGAACATTCTGATAATATACAGCAGTAGAGGATTGCCTGTTATTTAGTTTTCCTGAGTCGTGAAATTACCTCAATAAGGATCCATGCCTTAATGAGCGTCTATAATCACAGGATTACCATTGATATATTTAATTCTATGGTTCACCTCTCTCTCAGCTTGTAATGGAGTTAGTAGAGAAGTAGATGTTCACATTGATGCTTTGTCTTATCAGAAGGTATTTGGGCGGCGCTGTTATGTTTTTTCTTTTATCTCAGTGCTAAGTTCTTCAGTGCTGTATCAGAATGAGGAAGCATAACTTTCATAGATCGACACTGGGAATTACCAGTTTAGTAGGTTGCCCAAACGAGAAACGGTAAAATTCATCGAGATTGTGTCATCAATAAAAAGCGATAAAACTGTTCGTTATTAGATCAGTTTCATCATAGATCATGGATCAGTTTTACCACAGTTGAACACAATGTAGAGAATGCCTTTCTAATTAGGTATAGTGGCTTATTGGCTCTTTTGGCAACGGCAGCAACTTGGTTATATCATTTCAAATTTTGAGTGATGGGAACACCGAGATCATTTTGTTCTGTCGTAGAATTGGGGATGTGATTTCCAATTTTGTAGTAAGATTTGTGTTATTCCTTCCTAGGTGAAGGACGGTACACTTTTTGGGGTTTAAGGGCATCTACCAAAATTCTGACCATCTCACTACTTGATTGAGGTCATTTTGTAGCATTTGGTGGATTTGAGAATAGTTTGGTGTCATCCGCAAAGCAGTTCCAACTCAGACAGATCACTGAAGTCACAAATATATTATAATGAATAATATTGGGCCTAGAGCTGAACCTTGGGAAACAGCACTTGTAATGGCACAGGGTCTCGATAGTGTGTTTCCAATTGCAACCTGGAATGTTCTGTTCAATAAATATTCTTGAATCCACCTCAATAGTTTACTTTGTATACCCAAAGATGAGAGTTTGTAGATGAGACGTTTGTATGGTACTTTATCGAAAGCTTTGGCATAATCTAGATAAATGATGTCAACTATTTGTTTCTGATCCAATTCTTTGACTTCCAATCTAGTGACTGGAGTAAATTCATGGATGTTGATCTTCTAGGGATGAAACCATGTTCTTCTTTAGGAATAATATAATTTTTAAGTGCGTGATCTAAAAGTCGTTGGACAATTACCCTTTCCATAACTTGCTCACTGTGCTTATCTTATAGGTCTGTAGTTTATTGGTAACTTTGTGTCTCCTTTCTTGAAAACTGGTGTGATAAGATTTTTTTCCATTCAGATGGCAACGTCACTGATGACTCTGAATATTGTGTTCAGTAGAAGGGCTAGTTCTAATTTACAATTTTTCAGGTACATGGTTGGAATACCATCGGGACCGGTCGATGAGCTTGCATTCAATCTGCTTATTATCTGCGCAGTTTCGATATCTGACAATTTTGTATTATCAATAATTCTGGAGCATTTCTCTTCAGTAGTCAGCAATGGACATTCAGGTTCTATGGTATAGTCTTTTCTGAATTCATTTGAAAAGCATTCCGCAATTCCACTTCGATCAGTTATTACAGAATTTCCATTCAGGACAATCATAGGATTATCAGTTATACAGTTAGTCTGTGTATATGGGAGAAAAATCTTTTGCCTGGACAATTTTCTCTTGGTATTTTGGTTTACGCTGTTTCGTATTAGAGGTGAGATTGTTTGAAATGATGTAATGTTCATCTCTTCCAGTTCTTCTATAATTTGCGCGTGCTCGACATTTAAGTCTCCTTTGTTTTATTTTCTCACGATTAATCTCAGGGTTTATTTAAATTAATTCTATTCCTGATATCTGGTGAGAATTTAAAAAGCCTTTAGATATTTCGCAAAAATTCTCATAATTAGATTCAGTATTGTTATTTCCAGTATCCTCATTAATATTTATATTTAGTAATGTGTGGTGTTCAGTAAGGTGTCTCCTTGTTGTGTAGTTTGTTTGAAAGTAGTTGTAAAGTACTTGTTTGGAGATAGTTATAAGCAGTGGTGGTGGGCGAGTTAAATTTAAGGGTGTTGCAAAAGCTATACTCGATGACAGCAGGCTGTGAACACGAGGCGCACAGTCACTCTGAAATAGAGCTGACATGAGCATCACATCCGTTGACAGCAACAGGTTGGCCCATGTTCAACGTATCATATTCCTTTCAATGTATGCAAGGACTGGTAGTGGATGTTGGGCAACCGCTTTTGTGTGATGAAGAGGCCCGCTGTTTATTATGCTATTGACTTACAACCTGACCAGAAAGTTCGTGAAGAAAATTAATATTTAAAATATTAATAACCTATCTTGAAAATAATGCTTTAATTTCTCATTTGTTGCTTTTTATTACTTTTGACCGTGACACTTCTGTCGCCTCCATGATACAACAATTTAATTAGGTCACATTCGGAACTAGACATTTATTTTCAATTTTATCACTCCAAAAAATGAGAATTGTAATCTTACCTTGTTTACTTGAGTTGAACATCCAATCGCCGATTTCTCAGATGCACGAATTTCTCCATCAATGATTGAAGTTACTATTAGTTTCACAGTTAAATTTCTTTTCTACAAGTATTTGACAGCATTGTGACGGCATGCGATCAGGTTCGGTTGCCTTTGAATTTCTATGAGATTTTTTATCCACATCATTCTTGAAAATTATCTATCAGCATTGCAGACTTCTGGAAAATATTCTCCTGACATTTCATTTTACAGTATTACTTGAAATATTGGTGCCGCTCCTATTGCATTTTAAATTCGCTTCTCTTGTACCTTGCATCAGTGTTCTGTATTGAATTTGATGACCATTTGAAAACGGGATAATGTTTATTAATATAAAGTTATTTAGTCAATTTACTAAAGTAGCTGCTTTATTTGTTTTTGTTTGTTGTTTGTTTTTTAATTGTAATAGTGATGTTTGGAATGAATATAAGAAAAAGTTTGAATTTTGCAGGGGATACAACTCGGATATGGATGGTGGCAGCAATCGAGGTCGTGGGGGCCCCATGAGAGGTCGTGGCAGGGGCCGTGGCAGTGCAGGACGCCATAGTGAATCCAGATTTAACGCTGGTAATACCATAACAGATTACATAAACAGTATTGATGGTAAGAAGGGTCCAGGTCAGTCAACAAGTCGAGGACGAGGTGGGCGTGGTGGAGGAGAGCGAGGAAGAGGTAGTAAAGGTGCTGGGGGAGGAGCGACAGAAAAAGAGCGTAAGTGATGGTTCCCCCATCAGACTGACCCACTGGACGTACAAGGTACCCACTGATCTCTGCTTGAAACCTTAAATAACGACAAGTAAAATACATTGCTCTCGTAAAATCTGAGAAAATTTACGGTGTCTAACTCGAAAATGAGAGTATGTTTGAACTATTTTTCTATGGTTCAAGCAAGATATACAAAGCTGATAGTTTTATGATTAAATACTCATATGTGACTTCAAACACTGATCAGTATACCTGTTAGGCTGTATTGACTTCTTGGCTTTTGACTTATGGCACTTGGATCCCAAATAATATCAGTTAGGCGGATAACAGTATTGACAATTGGCAGTATATTGATTGTATCAGAATTAACACAATAGTTATTTAAACGGTTACAAAAATAAATGTCTTCGTTATGGAATTCTGTTGTATCTGCCTTCAAGACATCATTATAAAGTTCTTGTCATTGTTATAATTATTAGGATGTGAAGCAGTGTAGATGGCAAAAACCTTCCCTAAGAATATTTGTTGCATATTATTAACTTCAAGAAGACCCATGAAAATAACAATTGATGTGAATGAAAAAAATTATCTTAAGTTGTAGGCATGATATGGTGAGAAATATTATATTATGAGTTTGTTTCTAAAATAACAAAATTTGAAGAAAATATTTGGTTCGTGTGGATTGATTTTCTTGAATAAATAAGATTTTGTCTTTTATCATGCCATTATTGTGCTTTTATTTTAAAATGTTTTGTTATCTTGTTAAACAAACCAGTGATATTATAAAAAAAAAACTATTTAAATACAGTAGGTGTCACTTGGAGTGTGTATATTTCAAGTAATGGACGTATCTAATTTGAACAATCTTAAGTTTTCTTTGCTTGTCCAGATTATTCTAAGCCCAAATTTTGATTTGTAGGGTTTTTGTGTATGTTTCATCTAGTTATCCAATGTATAAACATTTCTTTTGTTTTCTTGTATCTGAAAGGATTCAAAAATACTCTATGAAATCTTGTTAAAAGTGCATCATAATATAGGTAAATATGTAAAAACTCCCATAATTCTGGAGAGGGTATCAAACAGTTCGTGTATGATTTGTAAAAGCAGATGAAGGGAAAAATATTTCTTGTTTCCAATTCTCTGCTAGGAGAATCCTTTTATCTGTCTGTGTGAGTGTTTTTATGTTGAAAACATAGAATATCAATATCAAGTGTAATGACTTTATGACTATTAGATTTACGGCAATGAATATGGTGCAGCATATTTTCTCTGAAAGGTGTTTGTGTACGTAGTGAATTTCTGAATGTTTTTCTTCATGTAACTGTGCTACTTGAAATATTTCATAAACGGATGAAATAGTTATATTCATCTTGGTTTTTCCTAATTAACAACTTATCTGCTATCCTTGAATTATGTTATTGTATTTTGTTTTGATTGTTTATAATCAGTTTTGATTTTTCAGTTAGCGGTAATGTTAAACAGGGTGTTGTTTTGGTAATGTAAGTAGGTAGACGAGTGCAGTGAAAGAACTACGTAAATTGGGTGTTGGGGTTTAATGTCAGCCATGTTACATGGCATGCTCTTCAGTGTTCATGTTCATTTTAGAGACCTTGATAATCTACTAATGCTTATAACCCTAGTGTATTATTTTACTTCTTTTAGTGTTACCCAGTTCTTCATGTTTAAAATATAATTTCGTATAAAGCGATTCTCTGGAATGAAATTGACTTGAATTGCTGGCATGTTACGAGGAGTAGATTGAAAAACAAGAAGAAAAAATGCTGCACACCAAACCAACTCCTAACACTTCATTCTCGATTGTAGGCTTTATTATAATGTTTATGATATCAATATTGGGGATTGACACAAATGCAGTGTTTCATGAAATAATCTTGTCATGTTAATTTTCTGTTATTGGAGCATTCCACAAAAAAATGAATACTGACAAGGTATTTCACTTTGAAATGTCTACTAAAATAGTACTTGAATGACCTTTCTGAAGTATTGTATAATAGTAATTTTTATTTGATGTATGTAAGATTTCAGTGTACTAAACCAAAAGTGTACTATTCATTTTTTTGTGGTATTCTTTCTGTGTTTTTGAATGTAATCATCTTCATTTTTGTGTTATATATGTGAAATCAACATCATTGTACTTTAAACATGAATCAACTGCATTTGAATGGAGGTAGGGAAAGCAACTTCATTAATAGGGTAAGTCAGGATATTGCTTGGAAATGAAAAAAGGCCAAAAAGTAAATTAGAAAATTGAATTTTACTTTGTGCTTTTTACTCTCAGGGATTTATCTTGATGTAAATAATTATTAGAATGTGCAGACAAGGATTCAATTCAAGATGAGTGAAACAAAGAAATATTGCAGTCATGAAAGAACGTGTTGAAGATACTTTTCCCTACCTCCAATTTTTTTTTTTTTCACTGGCTAAACTCTTTGCTCCCTGAATATGAGAGAAAACGAAATACCAAGCTGGAAGGGTAAGCCAAGATAAACTGTGGCTTTTAGCTCAAGAACTACGGATTAACTTCTGGGCATGTGTGGACTTGCTGGCCAATCTTTGTGTTTACAGAGCATAAGAAAATGTGTACCAATAATACAAAGGCCACATTTGTTTAATGATCTTACTAAGAACTAGAAAAGAAGAAAGAGGAAAACAAAAATGTTGCCAGTTTACTGACTTGTGGGCATTTTTCGTATTATCGTACCTCTTTATTATTTACAGAAAATTTTCTATGAAATAAATAAAATCTGTACAGTGATCAAACAGAGTGTCTTATTAATTACATTGAAAGCCTCTGTTGCAGAAGTTGCTGAGTTCTGACTCGAAACTTGTGCTACCCTTTCAGCTGGGGGTTCAGAGCTTTTTCAAATAGCCAGTATCTGTGTAGCACAGTGTTCTTTTACAGTTTACGAGTGATATTTTAAGTATTTACTAACCTTAACTTCTTGCATGTTTGTATTACTTTTATGAATCTGTGGTGCAGCATATTACTTTTTTGCATGATGAAATGACTTGGAAAGCCATAAGATTTTGGGAGCTCAATAGCCTGAAAGGGTATGCATATATTCGAGTCCAACTTGCAACTAACTTGCATCACAGCACAATTCCCTCATCCTATGTTCCCTAGTGGAATAAAGCTAAATAATGCAGGGGTTGAGCATGATGACTCAGACTCGATTTTTTTTTTTTTATTTATTTTATTTTATTTTTTATTTTTATTTTTTTGACATTTTTTACCCAGAATTAAAAGAAATTAAATCAAGAATAATCTGAACTGCAAGCTTGGAAAGCAAAAACAAAATTATTTCTTTTCCCATTTTTTGGGATATAGTGTCGTATTTTGTAAACTCACAAAATTTTTGGAAAATAAATTTAATCAATTATGTTTCATGACATTTGGGTTGTGTTGGTAAGGAATAAAAATTGCCAAATTGATTTGGTTGAATCAGAAGGTAATAAAAACCGCATTATGCACAGAGTAAAAGAGTAACACAATCAGTTGTATTCTAAATCTAAAAGTTATGCAGAAATCATGTATATATGAACTTTTCTTTCTGTTGCAAACTTTAATAAAGTAATGTAATTGAAACTACTTTTCTTTTGAGCTCCCAGAAAATTGGCTCTCAATTTTAGAATATTTGCAAATATGCCTAAACCACAATATAAAGCCACTCAAGTCTTTCATTCAAATATTAATTTCTTCCCAGGTATTAAGAAATTTTTTAAATATGTATAGAAAATTGTACATTTGTGCTAAGATTTACTCAAGCAAGCAAACAAACAAAAAAGGATGTAGAATTTTCTGAATATCAAACAAAAAAGAATGTAGAATTTTCCGAATATATTTTGTATTGTCATCTGGAATTACAGGATAAACTTTTTGCTCAAGTCAAGAGTAATTGAATTCTCAGTTTCACCTTCATGTAATTTTTAATGTGCTGCAGGACACTGTACTTGGTAATTCTATCAAAACCTAATACGTGTAATTGCTCTTGTTCACCGAGTGAATGGAGGCATTGCCTTTAGAGTTATCAACTTAAGTATCATTGGTAGGGAATAACAAATTAGATAACTGTGAGAGAGAGAATTTTATTTTCTTTTTCTTTCCGGAATATTTGAGGTTGGGATGAATTATAACTGGGCTATCGAACACATCATTGCATCGTTCAGGAGGAACCAGAAAATTTTCCATTACATTAACTATTTTTCTCAGGATCTAGGCATGCTACTCCAGACACAACTGATGAGAGAGTCCGAGATCTTCCTCCACGTCAGCATCAGTATCAAACTGGTCCACGTCAAAATCAGTCACGCCAGCCTGCCCGTCGTGATCACCGACGAGATGAGCGTCGTCGCATGACTGATGATGAGGATACTGTTATGGATAGCCAAGATGTTTCAAGTGTGGATCGGGGTGAGTTTCTTGTGATATATACTATGTTTATTCTCTATAGTGTTGTGTAAGTTTTCCCTTAATGTTAGTTCGCGGTATTACTAATAGTGCATCATATTGACCATAAAGAATAGTTCATCACTTCTTGTCAGATAAGGTCACATAAGTGATATATTTGAAATCCATTTCCACACATATGATACTATTATTTGCTTATTTCAGTTCCATTTATTTATTTTGCCCCCTTTCAGTGTTGTAGGTTGTTGCATGTTTGTAAATTTGTTTTTTAACCAGTTGATGTACTGTTTATGTTGAAGATGATGTCTCAAAAGCAGTGATTTGTGCATATTTACTAATTTATTGGACCTGATTCACTTAAAAAATGCCTTCCAAATAATCTGATTTGGGTGCTTTTGAATGCTGAAATCTTCTTTTTCTAAAGAATCATTATTCAATTAAACCTTTCCAGCTGTTAAAAAATGTTATGTTGTTTCTTTCTTTTTTTCTCCCTTCTTTTCTCTTTCCCTTCCCGTCCTCTTTCTCTTCTCTCTCCCTTCTCTCTCTTTTCTTTCCCCTCTCCCTCCTCTCTTCGCCTCCTCTCTCCTCTCCCCTCCTCTCTTTCGTTCGCTCTCCCTCTCCTCTCTTCTCGTTCGCTCTCCCTCTCCTCTCTTCTCTTCGCTCTCCCTCTCCTCTCTTCTCGTTCGCTCTCCCTCTCCTCTTTCCGTTCGCTCTCCCTCTCCTCTCTTTCTGTTCGCTCTCCTCTCCTCTCTTATCGTTCGCGCCTCCCTCTCCTCTTATCGTTCGCGCTCGCTCTCTCTCTCTCCTCCTCTCTTATCGTTCGCGCTCTCTCTCTCCCTCTCCTCTCTTATCGTTCGCGCTCTCTCTCTCTCCCTCCCTCTCCTCTTTTCGTTTGCGCTCTCTCTCCTCCCTCCCTCCCCTCTTTTCGTTTGCGCTCTCTCCCTCCCTCCCTCTCCTCTTTTCGTTTGCGCTCTCTCTCCCCCTCCCTCTCCTCTTTCGTTTGCGCTCTCTCTCTCCCCCTCCTCTCCTCTTGTCGTTTGCGCTCTCTCTCTCTCCTCCCTCTCCTCTTGTCGTTTGCGCTCTCTCTCCCTCCCTCCTGTTTCTTTGCGTCTCTCTCCCTCCTGTTTCGTTGCCTCTCTCCTCCCTCTCATCTTTTCGTTCGCGCGCTCTCCCCCCTCCTCTTTTCGTCGCGCTCTCCCCCCCCCCCCTCCTCCTCTTTTCGTTCGCTCTCCCCTCCCCCTCTCATCTCTTCATTCGCTTCCTTCTCGCTCTCCTGTCTCAAATATTACTTATATTTTTTCTTGTCACCCACGATATTGATATTTCAGTTGTTTTGTTTCTAGTTGTTTAGTTAATGTGTTGAGAAAATATTGAACAAGGTAGCTCAGCAAAGATTCATTCAGTACAATGCATGGTGGTAATACAAACTACAAGTAACACCACAGAATATCATTTGTTTTTGCTTGGTTTTCTTGAATTGCTTTGCTTGTGGAATGCAGGTGTAGTGTGGGTATGGATATATAATCTAATAATTTTCATTTTCAAGCACATAGTTTTGTAACTATGCACCGGAATACAGCGAATTTTGGGCAGAAAAACGCTTATGGTGGTACCCAAGTAACGAAAAAGTGGATTAATCTTGTCAATATATATTTAGTAAATTTCTTATTCTAACACGTGGTGTATCGAGAATCCTTATTTTGTGGACTCTTGTTACCTAAAAGTCGTTTGACGGCAAAAATCTTGTCTGAATCGTGTGTGGTCAACGTTAGCGCATATACCATTTAGCCGATTTTCTTCAAAATTGATATAACTCAATTGATCTGAACAAACTCGAGGCTTTGGGAGTTTCAACCAAAAATTTTAATTTTTGAGGGTACTTAATAGGAAGCCTCAAAATAATTTTCACAATTTTCTGGTGAATGGCACCAAATTTTTTGATTGTACTTTGCCCTTGGATAGAGTAAAGGAAGCTTAAGAGAATGGGCAGGTCTCGTGTTTGTTGAAACCCCAAATTTTTCGAAAATTGCAACAGATATTTTAATTTTTGGGGTACTTAACATAGAGCTTTTGGACATTTTCAAAAAAGACACCAAATTTTTTAATTAAATTTGGTCATCGGATAGCGTTATAGACCCTTAACAGAAATGTGCAAGTTTCGTGTTTGTTGCCCCCTTCGAATTTCCCACGCTTCGTGAACCTAATTTGAGAAAGGCTCGGAGGTAGTTGTAATTTGTATATACAGTAAAACCCCTTTTTTACACTTTTCAGGGGACTGAAGGAAAAAAGTGTAAAATGCAGGAAAGTTAAAAAAACAATAGTCTAAGCGAGTACTTACATGTTTTACTCCAAGGACTTGTTTACATAATTATTATTCAATAACACATATCACACTTTTAATACATTTACAAATTATACTTTAAATACACAAAGTTACTATTTAAAAAAAATTAAAATTGTCATTTGTTTCTTTTTTTCTGTAATTGTATTTCTTCAACCTGCCCCTCAACACTATACAATGCTTGGAATGCATCTGTTTCTAATAATAGTTTTCAACGTGGAAACCGAGAGTTGAAGCTCCTTCGCTAACTGAACACGTGTTCCCACATGCGCATCAACACGACGCAAAATCTCTATCTTCTCTTTCAAAGAAATGCATTTCCTGTCTTTCTTCTCCATATTTTATCGCCTCCACTACCTTCAAAAAACACGTATCTTCAACAACTGTGTACACGTGAACTATGTACACGCACACAAAAAAAAAAAAAACACGTATCTTCAACAACTACCTTTCACACAAACACACCGAACACCACAAGCTGACTACGAGACGAGAGACCGTCACTGACTTCCGTCTATAAAGCATGCGGTATAACAGGAAATGGCTAACACCACCTGAAAAAACGGGTTACATGCGACGACTTCCGCCGAAATTGATTCAAACATCAGTTTTGACAAAAAAAAAAAAAAAAATAAAAAAAAAATAAAATAAAATAAAAAAAAATCGGCGTAAAAGACGGGAAGCACTTTAATATTGAGTTGTAAATTGCGGGAAAAGAATGCATTGTAAATATAGGCTTTTTAACGGGACCAACGAAAAACGGCGTAAAAGGCAGGAAAGTGTAAAATGCGGGAACGTAAAAACGGGGTTTTACTGTAATTTCGAATTTCTTTATTTATTTCTTACATTCAAGTTTTTGTTATAATTTACAAATCATACCTTTAAAAATCATTTAAAACCTGTCTGATAATCCACATATTTTGTCTATGTTGTGAGGAATGTATCTGTATTCTCAGTGCATTGATGTATTTTCTTTCAAGCAATCCACAAATATTAATTAAAGTCCAAGATGGTTTTCTTTCTTAAAAATACGATTGAAATGTAACATGAAAGAAATATTGAAAAAAAAAAAAATAGTACCATTAAGTTTTATTAACTTTAATTTTATGTTACGAATGTACAACAATGGACAACAATGCAGTGATGGATATTTGCGAAATTAATTGGCTAAATCGGCATCTGGCATTCAGGAATGAAAAAAACCTACTTATACGTTTCATTTAGGTTGTCTTTGTCTCCTGAAATAAAATTTGCAAATTGGTGCAAAAAGGTACAAATACAAGTTGACTAGAAATGTTGTTTCATTTATTTCAAGAGGCATTATAGGATTTCAAATGCTTAAACGAAAATATTTAATTTAAAAAAAATGTATTCTATTCATTTGTTTTTTCAAAAATTACAAAAACGTAATTTTTTTACATGTCTCTCGTGACAGTAATATTTACATTAGAGGCGATTCTTCACATTATTATATTTATGAGTAAATGTGCCTTAAATAATATCATAAAGTTTCTCGAAAACACTTTTCTCTTTAAATTAGCTCAAAAATCTACATTTTAGAAACGCTCAAACGCCATTTTCCCAAAAATGTCTCCAAATTTCTTCTTCAAACTTTCAAAACAACAGATAGTGGTAAAGGCACTATTTAACATGACATCAGTTTACTTTGGAGTATTATTTTGTTTTTTCCACAAATGTATTTTTTCTCTCACTCTGTTAATATGCACATTTTAATGGATTTGTATACATTATTGAATTTGTCAGTGGAAGTTCTTCAAATTACTTCAAATGAAGTTTTTTGAAAACTCAATGGATTCCTGTGAAAAAGAGCTTCAAATTTTGCTTTTATATTAACATTTAACTCGGTTTTCTTAAAGACGGCTACAAATTTTTCAATGAAAATTGTTTTTTTGCACAAGGTATTAATCTCCTTTAAATTTTTAAAAAAGTTTCGGTTCTATTATTTGGAAACTGAAAAGTTGAGAAAATTTCAAAAAAATGTACTTTGGGCGGTGATTGATGGCAGTTGGCAAGAAGAAAAAGACAAGACTGTACAATGCCAGTTCACACCAAGGAAATTAGAAACCTTTACTACGAGAAAGTCTGTGCCATTCTGTTGCACCCGTAGTTTAAATTTTTACGATTTATCCACTTTTTCATTACCAGGGCCCTGTATTAAAAGTTTTCCTGCCGAAAATTCGCCGTTTTTTCGCGCATCTTTACATAACATTCTCTTCTTAAGAAGTTACTTCCTAAGGGCGAGAGAGTAACAATACTATCAATCAGTTGTGATACATATTGCATAATGTAATTGTATGTTATTGGTCGATGGAAACTTTCAGATATGTTACACCCTACGAAGAAGTATCTGAAGAACATTGCTATTTTTAATTTCGTTTTGAGCTAGTGAGATGATTATTTTAGACAACAGTATAGAAATAGAAAATATGAAATATATGTAATTGAGAAGGGTTATTGGATACTGCCATGGCCTCAAGAGTTGTGGGTATTTCAAAAGTACTTATGTGTTTCATGATAACTTCACTATTGAATTTAAGATTTTGTCTTTGGCAAGGCTGTTATGTAGACCATAATAATAATAATGATAACTAGCAGATCCCTCTTTCTTCTTTTCTCTCTATCACTGTCTGCCTGACTCTCTCTCCTCTCCTCTCCTCTCTCTCCTCTCCTCTCTCTCCCCTCCTCTCGTCTCTCTTTCACATTTAGTTATAGATTCTGCAAGTCTCTGCGCAGTTGGGGTAATATCGAGAAGTGCCGATCCAGCAAAAATGTTATAGAATGTTCAAGAATGCACTTATTCTGTAGATTACTGTTTGAAAAACGTTTCTTTGAGGACTTCGGCCACAAAATATCAATTTTTAAGGCCCTACACTTTGTTTAGGAGTTATGTAACGATATAGATTAAAAATGCTACTGAGTGTTGCAAATTTAATGATCTGGGAGTTTAGCCAAGTTCTTACACAAATCCCAGAGCTCCCGTAACTATGCATTGTGCTTTGACGTCTCGCATTTGGTGATGTTGATTACCAAACTTGTATTTAAGATGTGTCTCAGGCTCCTTGGTCTTGTTTTGAGCCCACTGCACAGAGCCATCTAGAAGTAAAGACAATTTTTTTTTTCAGATTACGGATAACTATCCTATTTTTCGTAAGATCCATGATGTAGAAATCTTCTAATACTTAAAGAAAAGTTGTCAGGTATCAACATATATTTAATCTGAAGATCTTTTCAATCACGTAGCTATCATCACACTATTCTGAAAATTAGAGAAATAGATTAAGTAAAAAATGAAGTATGAATTGTACAAATTTATACTTTGTTTTTCTTCAAATATACTAGCGGTGTTCAAAAAGTCTGGAGCTAGGTCAGGAGTGTAAGGTGAATAGGCACTACGGAATTTTTTTTTCTGGATAGATGGGGGAAATGAGCGACGTGCGAGCCGACACATCATGATGCAATATCCAAGGCTGGTTTTCCCACAATTGAGGCCTCTTCCTGCGCACTACATACTTCAAACGAAAAGTCGAAAAAGGCAATCAGCTTCATTTTAATCTTTGACCGACACTAGCGTGCTTTTTTGGACGTGGAGACCCTTTGTCCACCCAATGTGACGACTGCACCGACCCCTGGCTAAGGAACTGAAATGTCTCTGTAAAATATTTGCCAAGTTTATACCAAAATTTCAAACACGTACTTTGGCCTTTAAACTCTTTTGAAGTAACTTTGGTACCAATCCGACGAAGAGCTAGTGACTTCATGGGTTGTAGCTCGGCGACAAACGTAACTAGAATGGGTAATACGTTTAAAATTAAAAAAAAAAAAAAAAACAATTTGCTTGTCCTAACGTGTGTGTGTGTGTGTGTGTGTTTTACAGGTTACTTCTAGTTCGGTAATAAAACTGACAATTAGCTTCGAAAACAATTGTAATTACAGTCGACGGGGGCGGAGGCGATTAGAGCTGAAGTGCGTGCAGAGACATGAACTATGCTTATTGGTCCACTTCTTTAGATATGAAAATGTATGCACGCGGGATATCCATCTACCCACCAGTTAAGGAGCAACTTCATACTATTCCCTTCTCAAGCATTTTTACATTCTCGTCATACCACATTCGCGTAGTAAAGAAAATAATTGCGACAAAAATCGGCGGATTTTCAATAGAAAACCTCGTTTTGTGTGGCAGTGATGTAAAAACAGGTGAATAAATCTTGTTGCTATGAGTAATAAATTACTTCCTCTAACACAGCAACGAACGGTTCAAAAAATGGCGCAGATCTCATTTTCATCGAACTTTGAATTTTCGAAAAATGCAAGATATGGATAATGCGAGAAAGTATGTGCTGTGGTAGCACCACAAGTCTTGTTAGTGAAAAACGGTTCCAAGTCTGAATCTGAATAGCATGTCGAATCTGAACAGAGCAGGGGATAATCGCTCCTCATTAATTATAACTATTACGGGGCCTCTGTTCTTCAATTCCTGTACATCCTAGTGCAACGTTTTCCCTTTCATGTATCCAATCACGTTCGAAGGTTCTTTTCCTGCGCCATAATATTGTGTCCAATTGACTGTTGGGAAATTGGGTCGCCGGCCATCTCAGGCTGCCGGGTCAAACCATGCACACTTTTAGCGGTCATAATTTGCCCTTGCCCAAGAGAAAGCCCAACTCTGTAAACATCAAATATGTTTGTTTATACCTGATATGGGGATCTGGAAGAGAGTAGTAAGTAGCAGTCCACCGCCGACTCACTAGCTTGCCCGGCTAGGTTATCAACTGAGAACATGGACGAGATAAAGATCTCATTCCTCTCTGGGGAGAGTGCTTTTATCATTACTGATCTGCTATGACTAGGAATAAAGGGGAAATGAAACATGCTTATTTGGTTAAATGCAAAGTTTAATTTTCTTCGTTATAATTTGGATATAATTTTAAGTACCGAAAATCCCTAAGCGCAAAATTTATTATATTTTATTATTCTTATCAAACTGTAACACTTGGCAATGAAAATCTTTTTTAAGGTATTCGGATTTCATAAATGCCTTAGCGCGCAAGAGCAGGAACGTTAGCGATCGCGGTGAACGTCAATTGCACAAGGACGCGTACAAGTTACTGGCGCGAGTCCGGGGTGGACTAATTGCACTTACTTTGTACTCATTTGTATCTGACCTTACATTAGCGGCGAAGTGATTGGTTGATCGTGAGGCGCCACCTATCATGGACCTAGGAAGGGCGTGTGACTGAAATTCGGAGGCTGCCGGGAAGGGGTTGGCCTTCCGAGCTTTTGGTATCCAATGTGTCCGACCGCAGGCCTCGGTGAAGGAAACGCTCCCCTCGCATACCAACGCGCCGTAAATTACGCTGATCCCTTATAAATGCACGATTCCTGGCGCTCCAATTCGATTCTCGTCACCATTAGTCAAGAAGTGAATCATAGAATCTCCGGTACGCGCCTCTCACGCTACGCTCGCTCGTGCATTTCTACCCTGCGGCCAAAATTGCGAAGGAAATAGGCCAGTGGGGAGGGTTCACAGGGGGTTGGACTTCCACCAGTGAAGCAGGCAAACTCATTTTGGTGGAACAAATTTCACATGAGATTGCCCGGAGTATTCACGCGCGGCGAAAATTCGAATCTAGAGTATGGTCGCATTACAAATATTGTGTGTGTGTGTGTGTGTGTGGGAGAGAGAGAGAGAGAGAGAGAGAGAGAGAGAGAGAGAGGGGGGGGAGGAGAAGAGAAAGAACTCCGACACCGTGTTACCGATCTCCAAGAATGTTGGCACATTGTGTTCTGAGTGAAAAGAACCAAGAACGTTTATGATATTAATTTTGTTGCAACTTCACTCAATGGTGCTGTAGAACAAAACTAAGTATTCATGTCTAATGCAACCTGCAACACTCGGCTTTTTTTTTTTTTAATCTACAACAGAGGTGCACAAGCGCCCCATTTGAGCCCCTTCTTGGGGCGCTGGAAAGCCGGCGCCCCACGAGAACAAGCAAAGTTGACATAATCCCCGACGGTCGGGCTGTTCCTTCACTTTTCTGCTCATTAGTTTTTTCTTTCAGAAACTCAGTCGGGAGGTTGAACTGAGGGTGCAAACCGTGGCAGGTCCCGAACAAAATCGAGTAATTGCGAATCGCCGCAACTGCACGGGTATTGTCAAGGTTCCACTTATGTTTGTGAGCAGTTTTTCTCCCCCATGAACATACAAAAATCAAGTCCAGGGGCCGAATGACACTCATACCTGAAGTCAATGCGACTGGCAGTGACACACTCTCGTCAAATATTGATTTTATCATTTCTTTAAAAAAAAAAGTGAAACTATATGTTTAATAAAAACAATATGGCGAAATACTGTTCTCTTTATTATCTCAAACAATGTTTCTATTTTCTTCCTTGTATACATGAAATTACCAGCATTGAAACGTTTAGAAAAGTATGGTCAAGTGTATGACAACCAGAATTAAATTTATGAAGTGCGTATAATTATTAACAATGATAGATCGTTAAACATTCTGTTCTTGTTATTTAAATTACAAATTGTTTCAAAATCAGTTGCAACACTAAAGATTGAACATGAAATTTATGGGTGTTGTTGAGCAATTTAATCTGAAATAATAGTATACAAAACGAAACCATCCCTCTCCAGCAACAACAGCTGTTATATCAAGTCTTAAGTTGTCAAATTCATCATGATTCAACAAATTTCCGACTTGCAGAGCTTTCCTCCCACCGACTTCGGTTCGGCTCGGGCAGCTGCAACGTGCTCCAAATGTGAAAGTACAAGTCTGTGGGGCGCGTCGCTGGGGCCTTTGTGCAAGCCTGATCTACAGGATGAAATCTTCTTGAACATTCTATTTCATTTTTACTGGTCTGGCACTTCTCGATATTACCCCACCTGCTCAGAGATGTGCAGAATTTGCAACTAAATGTGAATAAGAGGTACAGAGAGAAGGGGGAAAGGAGAAAGTGGGAGATGGAGAGGAGAGAGTGGGAGGGGGGAAAGGAGAAAAAGTCTGTCGGATTCCGCTAGTATAGTATACTCACACAATATTGACATAATTATGTGTAAGCATGTACGAGTGGTTACCTTTGAGTGCAATTGCTAATATTTTCGTGCGAGGGTATCCTTAATACACTGAAACATAATTACCATTGTCTCAATTATAATTTAAGTCTTTTGCGCAATTGCAGACTTGCAAATAGTGAAATTACTTGGGAATTGCCGGTGTCGCTAGCCGTATTCGTTTTCTATGCTCCGTGAAGCCACCGAGGTTAAGCGAATTCGAGATTCGCACCCGTCGAGGTGGGTCGGTCCACGTCCTGATGGGGGGATGCAGGGAGGACTTTCAAGTATTCCTTTCTTTTACCAGTCATTTTTCTTCCCATTGTTCATTCTCGTTCTTTTATAACATCCTGTTCCCTTTCTTCTTCCTCTTCTATTTCACTGCCCCCCCCTTTATGGTTAACGCCCACCCAGTGTTTGCCGTGCATGGCGACCCGTGTTGGAGGGAATGTGTGTCCTAGCGGTTGAGGAGTGTTTGTTTCCCCACTACTCACCTTGTGCTACGTTCTGCACTTAGGGATACGTTGTTTACGTATTTTGGAGGACATTCCTGGTAGGTTTCAATATGGTTTCAATTTGCTTTTGGCCTCCGACTCATCTAGACAGGCGGTCGGGAGCTAACCCACTGCCGATCAATTGGCTTGGACTAGGTCTCGTACTGATCTCCAGGGTGAGTGGGGGGATCCACGGCGGTGCAGCACTGTTATCCCCCCACTGTATCACCGTGGCAACCCTGGCTCTCCGATGGAGTGTCCCCTTGTTGGGCTCCGTGGTGGGTGGGGACCACGGGGCTGACTCTGATATCCATCTCAAGGATACTTCTCCCCCGCCCTCTTCCGCAAGGAAGAGGAGATGCCCGGAACGAACTATTGATTTGAATAGTTTCTTTTCGAAAAAAGATTAGGCCAAAGAAGGCCAGGCCAAAGAAGCGTAGATACTTCCTCATGGCATGTATTGCGGAAGGAAAATCTTTTAAAATAATTAGTGCTGTCCATTTGGCGCAAGAGTCGCATGGAAAACTACAAGCTGTGGTGCAACAAAGGGATGGTACCATTTTCTTTGAAGCGCGTTCGGACAATCAGATAGATGAGATCATGAAAACCAAGCAGATTGCCTGTCTTCGGGTGGAAGTGATCACTCACCCAACACTTAACCTTTGTAAGGGAGTGGTCAACCATGAGGATTTTTCTGCGGAGAGTGAGGAAGATCTAATCTCCTTTTTTAAGAGCCAGGGTGTGACCGATGTCTGTAGGATCAGGAGGAGGGAGCATGGGCGAGAAATTCCCACTTCCACTCTTATTCTCACATTCAACCTTCCAACTCACACTCAAAAGATCTCGTGCTGTTTCTTTAACCACGTACGGTAATATGCACCTAACCCTTTGCGGAGTTTAAAGTGCCAGAGGTTCGGCCATACACAACAGCTGTTACGGCAGAACACCCGGTGTGCGGTAAGTGTGGTAAAACTGTGCACGTACCTGAACCCTGCGCCTGTACACCGCATTGTGTTAATTGCGAAGGTGACCACCCGGCCAACTTTAAGCAGTGTCCTACCTTTCTGAGAGAACGAGCGATCCAGAAAATTAGAGCCGCTGAGAAAGTGTCCTTTCCTGCGGCCAAACGTCGGTTTCTAGCAAGGAACCCCATTTATCTATCTCGATCCTGTTCCGTGGCCGTGATAGCTAAGACTCCGAGGGTAGCAGCGGGCTGTCAAACGAAACGAGCTGCCCCCGAAACGGTGAGCTTCGCATGTCAGGTGTCTCCAGTGAACCTCCTTGTGGATGCCTCGCTCCTGCAAGGTGGGAGAGTCATCAACCCTATAAAATATATGAAGATTGACAGAAAAGCTCAGCCGTCGCAGTCGACCAAAACGATAAACAAGTCTCCTTCAATGGAGGTGGATGTCGGTCGAATCTTAGAACTGGTTAGAAAAAGCTCATTATCAAGGCCTCGATTAGTTAAAACAGAAACATGCTCTGAGCTAGCATCCAACCGCTCTGGCAATGCCCAGGTGGTCTCATCTTGGGAGGAAACTATTGTTGGGTAGGAAGCTCGCGCATTCTGGTCGCAACGTCGAAGAAAAAGGACAACACTTAATTCTACCATGGCTCTCATGTCATGGAACACTAATGGTTTCTCCTCGCGACGGGAAGATCTTAAACTGTTGTCCCATCACAAGCCTCTAATAACCTGTCTCCAAGAGTCTCGCCCCCCCCCTGTCTCTTTGTGGTTTTTCTCCTTACAGGTTCGATATGGATGATGGTCTCCGTGCTCATGGCGGAGTTGCTTCACTGGTACATGATTCGCTGCTTCTACAGAGGTACCTCTTCAGACCGACTTTCAAGCAGTGTGTGAGTGTGTGCAGGTGCACCTCCCAACCCTCTCTCACTTTAGGCAACATTTTCATCCCTCCAGGACTGAGTGTATCAGCTGATGAACTTCTGGCTTGATAAGCCAACTGCCCTCTCCGTGATAGAGATGTAAATGCCCACAGTCCTCTCTGGGGCTCTTCCCGCACTTGTCCGATTGGCAATGTATTAGAATCGGTAATAGACACAGCGAACTTGGTTATTCTGAATTTCGGTGAACCAACTCATGTTGCTGTCGCCACAAACTCGAGCATCTTGCAACCGTTCTCAAATGGTCGATCCTTGATGACCTGTACGAAAGCGACCATTACTTCACTATCGTGCGCATCGATGGACTTGCGCCCCCCCCTCAATAGTGTGTCCGACGTACTGACTGGCTGACATTCCAAGCGAACGTCAATCTATCGGAGGGGGAGTTTGTCACTGTGGAAGAAATGGCAGCACATTTTAACAGTGCTATACTACAAGATACAGACATTGCAATTCCCAAGTCGATCGGTAAATCGCGACACCCCTTCGTCCCTTGATGGAACTTGTATTGCTCAAGGGCTGTCGGTGCTCTTAAGAAAGCGTTGGCAGGTCTAAAACACTATCCAACCGTGGATAACCTAATTGATTACAAGAGGTGCAGAGCGAGGAGAACCATTTTAGAAAGTAAAAATACATCATGGAGAACATACGTCTCCCCCTCTGAATTGCCCTACGCCACCTCGTCTGGTACGAAGGAAGGTGCGTCAAATTAAAGGATATCTTTCCCCAAATTTAGTACCATGTCTTCTTAAAATGGTCAATCACAACTCGATACGCCATTGCAGAGGAAGTCACCACTCAGTATGGAAATATTTCGAGTTCGGCAAACTATGCTCCCAACTTTTGCGTAAAGAAAGAATGGAGAACCGCTCTTTGGGTTTTTCAAGTAGAGCACATGAGGATTATAATACTCCTTTCTCCGTGAATGAAATGCGTTCTACTCTGATCCGATAAGAACCACACCAGGTTCAGACGAAATCCACAACTTAATGCTGCAACATCTTCCCGAAACGGCCATGCAATTTCTTCTCCGGCTCTATAACTATCTGGGAAGAGCACACCATCACTACTTTTTGGTGAGAAGCCATCATCGTCCCAGTTCCCAAAGAAGGGAAAGATCGATCACTGCCATAAAGTTATCGACCTATTTCTCTCACAAGCTGTGAATTCAAAGTGCTGGAACGCATGGCGAATCAGCGTCTGGTCTGGACCATGCAGTACAAAAAATCTGTTGACGCCAATCCAAAGCGGGTTTAGAAGAAACCGGTCAACCTTGGACCAACTCGTTTGGTTGGTAACAGCTGTCTCTACATCGTTCGTCTTGAGACATCTTATGGCCATATTATTCGATATAGAAAAGGCCTACGACACCACTTGGAGACACGGCATTCTGCAAACCCTAAACTCTTGGGAATTTAGGGGGAAGCTTCCTCTATTCCTCCAAAACTTCCTTTCGAACAGATCCTTTCGTGTTGTGTGGGTGATAGGCTTTCTCGTAGTCACCCTCTTAAAATGATATCCCCCAAGGATCAGTCCTGAGTGTCACTGTTTGCCATAGCCGTCAGTGGTATAGCGTCGACTGTGCGAGAACCTGTAAAGGCATCGTTGTTTGTGGATGATTTTGCCATCTTCTGTTCATCCAGCATCATCAGTGTGATACAGAGGCAACTCCAAATAATGCTCAACAAGCTCCATGAATGGAGCACGTCAACAGGCTTAACTTTCTGCTACTAAATGTATCGGTTTGCATTTCTGTAGGATATACCATTTACATAGCAATCCAATCCTTTACTTGGGAGGAAATCAGCTTCCATTCGCTGAATCTGCCAGGTTCCTGGGGCTCACATTTGACAAGTCCCTCACGTGGCTGCTCATATCCGTGGACTACAAACCAGGTGTGTCTCCCACTTGAATCTTCGAATACTGAATGGTACATTATGGGGAGCAGAACGCACTACCCTATTGCGGTTATATAGATCACTCATCCGCTCAGTTTTGGATTACGGTAGTGAAGTGTATGGCTCGGCAGCTCCCTTCACTCTGCGACACATCAATAGAATATACCATGCTTATATCCGTATCTCAACAGGTGCGTATCGCACCATCCGAATTGTGTGCCTTCTAGTCGAGGCTGGTGAACCTTCCTTAAAAAGAAGGCAGGGTATTTTATTAGCGTCTTACGGTGCTAAAAGTATCAGGACTCTCTAATCATTGTCGCCAAATAATTATCCATCATCAATATGAAACATATGTTCTTCGAACATCGCTGCCTTAGCCCCTGGGTATTCGATTACGAAATCTTTTGCGGGACCTAAATGTTGGTCTTCTCACCCCTGTGAAACCCCCAAATCACCCCATTTCTCCTGTGAAACCACCAAATATTCACCTCAGACTGTCCAATCTCCCAAAACGAACGACTAGTCCTCTTGTTTACCAGATGCATTTTCAGGAAATGAGGGTAGCCCATCCAGATCATATGTTCCTATACGCAGATGATCCATCGTGCAATGACGCAGTGGCGTGTAGTTTTTATTGTATCAGTCACCAAATCATATCAGCTACATTCTCAGTGCAGTACCTTCGCTGCTGAAATGTATGCAATTTTTTAAGGCCTAAAATACATCGAGTCAGCGACTTTGCGCCGAGCAGTTCTGTTCTGATTCTTTCAGCTCACTTCAGGCTGTCTCCCGTTCATTCCTCAGACTACCTGACGGAATCAATTCAAAAACATCATTCATCGCCTTATGTCCCGCCACTATGATCTGGTACTGAGTTGGGTCCCAGGCCAAGTGGGAATCATAGGGAACGAACTGGCGGGCCAGGCGGCGAAATCGGCGACGAAGAATACTCATGTTGACATGCCTTTTGTACTATCGTCCTATGTTAAGCTGCTTTGAAACGATCCATCTTTAGAGCGTGGCAAACAGAATGCCAAAATACCACCTATAAACTACGTGTAATAAAGGATTCTGTTAATTCCGGGCGTTCCTCATCCCGACCTTCCAGGCGTGAGGAAGTCATTTTAACCCGTCTGCGTATCGAACACTGCCACTTTTCTTATAGTTTACTCATTCGAGGTGAATTTCCTCCTACCTGTGATTCATGCAGGACGGTTCTCTCTGTGGAACACGTCCTCCTGCATTATATGAAATTCGATCGCAGCCGACGAAGACGTCTGGGCAACTCACAATGAGAGGTGCTCGGAGATGACGATTCCGCGCTCTCAAAGCTGTTTTGTTTTTTGAGAGAAAGCAGCATATATAATTTTATTTGACAGATAAGGGCAATAATGTTCTTGTTGTCTTGGCCCCAGACTTAGGTGTGTTAACTTTGTCTTATCTACTTGTATATTTTATGCGTAACTAAAGCCTTTTTTTTTTAAAGTATGTATGTGCTTTTTAATTAGCATGTCAGTTGCATCTGCAACACTTGTACGAGACCCTTAATTTAATTATTTTAGTATAATAGTCTACGGCATCTTCGGTGAAATGTTAGTGTGTTAGAAGTTCCTATATTGTAATATTACGTAACCAGTAACAATAATCGTGCTGTTGGGGGCACCTTTTTTTTGGATTCTTCTTTGGCATTGCTCATTCTCATTACTTCTGTTAGCAGCACGTGAAACTTCAAAACTTATGTGGTGCAATCTGAACATCCATTACTCAAGGGGGAAAAAAGAAATAAAATAGGGAGGGGGAAAACCACTTATTTTAGTGCCTGCAATTTTAGAGTTGATTACATTGCCGCCATCAAGTATTGCTTTTTAATATTAATTTTGCATTCTGAATCAGGATCCAACGTTATTTTTACTACATCACATCATGTTTTCTTAAATTATTTTACGTTTTCCACATCTTACCATTTCCACCGTGAAACGAAACAATTGCTCATACATTATGAGAGAATCGGTCAATTTTACTATTTTTCAAATCAGTTTATGCAATGCATTACTTATTTCCATCATATGTTCATAAGTATGTATTAGAGTAGTGTTTAAATGAGTAAAAATAATAAGCATTCCTTATGATAATAAATTAATTGTAAACTTGCCTTTGCGCGTCTCATATTGTATTTTCATTTTGATTTTGCAAAAAAAAAAAAAAACACCTGATAGAGAAAAATTGACTTCAGATCCAAAATCAGCATGTTAGAAATATGTTCACTATTTAAACAGTATGCAATGATCGGAAAGTTTAGATTCACAGGTCAGTGTTATAAATATTTCAGAGCCGCTAATTCCAAAAATACTAACTGGTTGGCTGCATCAGGTCTAGTTTTGAAAATGTGAAAGGAATGATGTTCGTCACTTTCGGAATCACAGTTTTTTCAATTAATATGTGTAGTCTATTTCGTTATAACCCCACACACAAATTTATGTATTTAGAAATAAAACTTGCCATAAATTTTGTAATTTTATAAACCCTATATGGCATTTGGAAACCCATGAGCTATTATTTTCATTCTCACCGTTTCGGTGGATGCAACAGTGTCCATGTCGTCGCGCCCTCTAGCCTGCCCCACGCGCTGCCTGGGCCCACGCCACTAAAGGAAGCACACTCATTAATGCATTAACCTGTGTTCACAACTTCTTAGTCGCAAAATTACGTAATGGAGTTCAATAGCATACCAGTCCAGTGGGTGCGACGACGTGGGCACTGTTGCATGCACCGAAACGGCGAGAGGGAAAATAATAGCTCATGGGCTTCGTGTTTTTTAAAGTATAGTAACATCAAAATCTGTTTGATGTCTCTACAAATAAGTTCATTGCAGTCTAATGGGGAATAAAGAAATCAGCAATGGCGCACAGCGCAATTTTAGCCGACTGCATTGAAATAGTTAAATTGTGCGCAGCAAAGTTTGTAAAGAAGAGATTTTTAACTTTATTCATATCTAAATTAAAAGTATTTTGGTTAAAATTTGAGAGAGCTATGACCATTTGATAAGTGTCAATGTGACATACTGAGTCAAATAATGTTTGATGTTCATAAAATTGTTGCAGGGTAACGTGGGCACCACCTCAGCCAAAAATCTTTTGATGAAAATAACGTTAAATAATATTTATTCGTTATTTTCCAAGAAGGAGCGAAAAGTCCGAAAAATGGGGTGTTATGGGGTTTGTTGTACCTCCTAAACGCATTTTGAAACCGGTTTTATTGGTGCCGATGATCGTACATCGAAAACTTATTTTATTCACTACATCATTTACTTTTATTTTTCTATAAAATTGGTATCATATAGTACCAATTAGTTACTTAAATTTGAATAAAAAAATTGTGTAAACAGTCCTTCCAAGGAATGTCATCAAAAATTTAAAATATCTTGGAAACCTAAAGGAGTTGGTAATGGATTTGCTTGATACCGGTTGTTCGTGTTACAAAATCGATTTTCTCTTCATTGTTAGATTAGGGCAATACATGATTAAAACTTGTTTGTTGGTATGTATTTAAAATTTGTGTGCATGTAATAAGTATACTTTTCAATTACCTGCCAGATGCCTTTTATACTCTTCAGAATATTATTTGGTATTGTATAGGAATAAAAACATGATTAAGTCATTTGAAATTGCTTATGATATAGATTTCAATAATATTTTTAAATTTTTTAATATATTTTCATTTAAAATTTTTTTTTTTGTGTAACTTTTATTGTTTTATTTTTCCCACAAAAGTTTCAGCTGCTTTTGTTGTAGGACGCATGATCCAGCATGAAATAATGCTCTTTGTGCAGTGTTTATGATGTTAATATGAGCAAGAAAAATATCTCTTTCTTTAATTTTCAGTGTTTTCAGTGTAATTGCATGAACAAATAGTAACAGTTTGACCTAGTTTTGTGTTATTACCTGTGGACAACATGTTATTGTACTGGATGTTAAAACATGGTAGTAGAAATTGACTTTATGGATAGTTGTTAATACCCATTTATTACTTTTAATCTGTAGTGATAATTAATTTTCATAAATTAATTTAAAAACAGTATTTTGAAAAGTTGTATGAACTTTTCACATTATTGCTACTATACATTTGTTTTAATTGATTAAATTTTATACAATTAATATGGTTGGCTGTTCTGGTGGATATATTTTGATGATTTGTATTTTAATTTTTTTTTTTTAATACCATTTTACTCTTTATTTTTTGTTGGTATCAGGCCGTTTTTAAATTGGTCATTTGTCATTTTATTTTGTCTTTGTTAAAATTGCAGTGCAGTAAACATTTTGTTTTATGATTGAGCAACTGGGTGCCGTTTGTCATCTTCAGTACAGAAGTTAACAAGGCAGAGGGGAAAGAAAAGAAAGGATTCAGAAAAAAAAAATTAAATTTTATAATATATGAGAGAGAATTATCAGGATAATGGACACATGTTGCTGAATTATTAAAACAGGAATATGTTAATCCCTCTTTAAATCGTAAATATTTTCATTTGGGCATTGTATCTATCTTTTGTCATAGAAAATTTACTTGAAGCATGTACCCTGGTATGTTTGTATCATACTATTTTCGGTTTTCATTAATTTGAGTTTTGAGTATTTTGTAAATGTTTTTGGTCGTAGTGGGAACCATATTGTAAACTTTTTGCTGTCCAATTGGGAAAACTTATATGTGTTTTAATACAAATTGTGTGGAGTAAATTTGTGTAGGTAAGATTAAAAAAAAGGAAATGCAAGGATTGTGGATCTAATGCTAAATATGGAAAGAATATGACACTGAATACAGACACTGTTAGTTATAAATTGTGAAGTGTCAATTATGTTCAGTATGTGCATAATTGATTTTTCTAGCATCATTAAATGTGTTTAGTTTCATTTTGCTAAACTACAAAAGCCAACAATGTGAAGAAAATTGTGAAGAAAATTTTCAGGAGGGAAGTAGTCCTTGGAGGACGTTTGTCCTTGGAGGAGGGATGTTTGTCCTTGAAAATTACTGAAAAACTCGACTCCAAAGACCGTTGAAGCAACTTTCCACTATTGAACTGGTAATCCCCTTCTGTGTTAATTGGAAAAATATTCTCTGATGACATCTTTGTTTCATGGTTGTGTCAAACTGTTTAACTTATAGATGTTTAAAATGTATTAATATTAACAGCTTCTTGTGTTCTAGACTGTGGATTTGAGTAGAAATACATGAACAGAAATCTGCAACTTTGCATTTCCGGATAAATAGCTAGTCATTTGTATTGTAGTGATATTTATTGGTTATTTCATGTTCCAAGTCTGATAATTCTTTTCTTGAAGGAGGTAGTGTAATGTGGTGGGTTGTGTTGAGCATATAATCACTGCATTATTAAATAAACAAAAATGGAAATGGATTCATAACAATTATGAAAAGGATTTGAATCAAATTACAGGAAATTGTTATGGAACATAACAAATGGTTGAAATTTGGAAGTGATTTCATTGTTCTTGAGCAGTGGCTTTCATGAACAGTGAAGCATTTTGGAGCCAAATTTGGCTACATTTTATCTCTAATTCCATTAGTTACTCAGTCCTTGCTCACTAGTTCAGAGTGTTTCCTGTACATGGGGTGGGAGGAGGACGACTCTCCATTTGTGACCATCAGTAACTTAAAATATTAAAAGTAGGTGCATTGTAGCCAAAGCTAATCACTAACTAAAATGTGCATGTTTCATTAGTTTGATTACTAATTGAAGAAAATATGCATTGGGTTATGAAGTTTTGAGTTTTATTAATCTTTTGTTATGTACACATGTAAGATACTTGTTTTGTAACTATGTAGTCAATATTACCAGTATTCTTGCATAGGTGGGTAAGTTTCAGTATACTAAAAACAAATAGGTAGAGTAGGTGAGAAAGTATAACACTTTCATTATTTGTTATTGCTGGTCACAAGCGGTATGTGTCCTGTCCCCGTAGAATCAGTGTCGAGCGTGGAAGGGTCCCGAACTCGCCGGCGCCGACGTAGGCGGAGGGCTCGACCCCGTAGCCAGACGCCCTCTGGCGATCAGGCTGACTTAGCTCCCACTGGCAATGCCGAACGACAGGGTAAGTGACAGTTGGGCATTCTGCTCAAGTAACAGATGTTTTGAAAATTCTAATATATATCACATTTGCTCTTCAAGTTTTTTATAATCAGTGACATAACAATTGACTTGAAAACAGTGATGCCATTGCTTTCCACTTGTAATTTCCTTTAACCATAGATTTATTTTCAGCATTTGTTCTATTGTTCTTGGTGGATGTGATGTGAAAGTTCCTATAATGCTCTAATTGTTGTGATGGGCATTAGCTGCAAGTCACCTGCAGATGCATGCTGACCAGATTACGTGTAGCATGTGTTTTCATACATTACAATATTTTGTATGCAGTATTCTGTTCTGCTTAATTTGCTTTAGTATTTTCAGATATTTTGTTCTGTGCTTCAGAATTTTAGTTTGAATCGGAAGGTAATGGGCATTTTTATATTTGTTCATATTCAGATTACCATATGTGAAGAAAATGCTCATGTTATACTGTGTATTGACATTGAAGTTGGTTTTTAGCGCCTTGATAAGTGTGACTGAAGCTGATTATTATGTGCGCTTGCAGGTGGTGGAGCAGCTGCTGCTCCCAGTGATCAGTCTGCTTTCACCAGCAAAGAAGGGACACCTGCAGCTGAAGGACAGCCAAAAAATCAGCGTGAGCCTCGAGCACGCAACCAAAGACCTCCACAGAAGCGATCTGAAGGGAAAGCCAAGGAAACCATGGTAAATGGTACATCTGCCTAAGAAGAATATGAAAAATCTTCAGACGCACATTGTTTGACAAACTGGCGCAGAAATTCTGGACATTCTCTGGATAGGTAAAAAGTAAATTGATGGAAAAGAAAGAAAATTGAACAGTTTAGCTTTATCAAAGTGCCAAGGATATGTTCTTGAGCCTTTAGGAAATGAGAACGTGGAAAGACCAGTTGTGTGAAAGTGGTCCACTTGGAAATACCTTTGTGCTGTTGGAAGAATTCACAAAATGAGAGAAAGATAACGAAGGTTATCTAATTTTCCAATGACAGAGCCACCTCTTCAACATTTTAATCCTTGATCTAATATCGAGATTTACAGACATGGATTTAGGTGGAACCCAGATTCTATACAGGAAGTCCAAATGATAAGTACGCACTGTTCTCTATTCAAATGTCTTGGCATATGCTGCTGCTTTTTGGTGCACTTTTAAAAAAGGCATTTAATAATTTATTCAGTATTTTGCTGCTGCAGCTCACCCTTGCAGGGTCCAAAAATGTTAACAGTGCCTCAACAGGACAAATTGAAGCCACCAGCACAAGTTTAGATGGAGATGTTTCCTTCTTGTCCAGTGATAGGCTCATGGTTGCCTTTTTTTATATGCGTTTCTAAAACTGATCCCTCCTTTTCCAGTTCTGGTAGATAAGTGTTCATCTTCCTTTTTCTTACTTTATGAAGGGAAAGATTGTTTTTATTAATGAATGATATTTGATGTGAATACTGTAGCTTGTTTGTAGGTGGCAGCTGTGTGTGATGTTTGCATGACAGCAGTATTCAGATGTTCCTTCTAGTATTTATTGTCTGAAGTTTGGTTACTTGCAGTTGTAATAGTTACTTAACTTTATTTTTCATGTAGTTGCAGAAGTTTACACATGCTAATTGCTAACAAAAATGGGAAGGGAAGGAAAGTTAAAAAAATGTTATGCAGTTTTTGCATTGTGTAAAGATTTAAGTTTATCATTAATGCATATGCAGTTGATTTTGTGTATTTGATGCTTTTCTATGTATGAAACAATTAAGGTATCAAGGGAAAATTAACTAGAAGTGAAAAGCCAGCAATAGCTTTGCTTATTGATGCATGATTCTATATAAAACATTTCTAAATTATACATTTGTAAAAGGGAACATGATATTTGTTAAATAAATTTGAAGAGAGAGTTGAAAGTGTACATCTGTAAACAGTATGTCATTTTTAACATCATAGGGAAAAGCTTAAATTTTTTCTACATATATGTGGAGTCTTCTTTCAATTACCCTATACCTTAATTTATGCAAAAATTTAAACGCTGTAGCTAAAGTAATTTCAGTGCACATCACTGACTTAACGTTACAACAGACCTCACAATTGTGTAGTTGGATTTCCTGCATGAACTTCATTAGTGATGGTGAAAATGATAGGTGTTTTCTTACTCGCAGTTGATGCACTCAAGCAGGCTAAATCTGTAGCTCAAATTGGATTGGTTGTGTGGGCTGTTCACTACTTACAGAAGGGTATTAAAAAAAAATTATTTATAGTGTTGGTTTAAACTGTGGAGTTTCTTTTCTGCACAAAGAACATTTATAAATTGATTTCTGTACTTTTGAATGAATTGTTATATTAAAATATTACATAAATGCTGTACTTACAAGTCTCTTTCTGTTACATCTATGTTACATTTACAACTTGCCACTACCAAGAGAATATAAAAATGAGTTGGTAAAAGAAATTAAGATCTTCGTAAATGTACTTTAGTTCATAAGGAAGTGAACTTATGTTGTTAATGAATCATTATATCAAAGTGTAAATGAAGGGGGAAAAATACAGATTACAGAGAGTGTACAATAATTACTTCTGTTTTTTTATTATTTTTTTTAATGATGCTTGATTAAATAATTGAAGTATGTAGGAATACATACTCTAGATTTTGGTTTCACACAAACTTTTTTAAAGGTTTTTCCCTTCAATATTGCATTGTTTACTACACTTCTGAGTTATAAATCATGGACTTGGATCCATATTTTTCTGTACACAACCAGTGATTACATTTAAATAGCATGAAGTGCATTAATATGTTATAGTTCTGTGGAATTTCTAGCTGAAATACTATGCTTTTGTGCAACTTTGAAAAACTATGTTTTTGTGCAGTCATAAGTTCTGATTCAAAATGTAACTACATAGGCATTGTGTTGTGTGAAAATTGATCTGATTTCAGAGAAATTCTAAGTCTGTTACCCTTCAATTTCATTGAAGAAGAAAAAGAAAAAAAAAAAGAACTTTGTAGATCTTATTTGAAATTAATGGAAGAGGACTGCAGTTTGACATTTTATGTATGACAGATTACTTCCTTCACCCTTTAATGGAACTTATGAGGCATTGAAATGAAATGTAGATAAAATGTTGAACTGAGTTTCATGTGTATGCATTGATATGAAATGATTTGTTTACCTATAATATTGAGCTATGTACCGTTGATACAAGCAGAATTGGAAGCATTAATTTAAGTGCTGTGTTTGAACTAAATTTGCTTTAGTTGATATTTGATTTTTTACTGAAAATAAATTTCAACTGAAGCCTTCATTCAAACATGGAATTTTCATGGTATGCACGACAGTGGGTTTTGAAGTACAACATAAGTAGTGTACTGTTACAAGGACATGATTTGCTGTCACGTATTTTCACTTCAACATGGCCTCTATTTGTATCTTCACAATTGTGAACAATATCAGAATGTGACTGAATGACAATATGGCTGTATGAGTACAACGGATTGTTTAAAACAAGTTTTCAGAGATACGCCACACTTGTGAATCTGTTTGTGTGGAATTTCCAGACATGTCTTAAAAGAACTCGAGTTCTAAACAAAGAATGTGAAATTGAACATTGTCCAAGTCAGTTGGCATCAGTAACATTGCATTTGTTTAATAAAAAGCAATATCGTAGTTTCTTCCCCAAATGCTTGTTGAGATAGATTTGTATTGATCTTGCAATGTTTGCATATTTAAAAATAAATTTCTGTACATATATGTATTGTGTTTTTTGATAATTATTTATAGATTGCAAGTTTTATCACCCCAAGAAATTTGTTTGTAACCAAAGTTCCTTTTTCAGAGCAGTTGATGTACAAGCACAATGCAGTTTGCAAGACAATAAAAGAACATTTAGTTGTTTTCGGTTTTGGAGCATAATGAGTTGACTGTAGTGCCTTGAATTCTATTCAATTAATGAGTAGCTACAAGATAATTTAAATATGTTGTAATGTTATGCAAGATTCTTGTTTCAAGAGAATAGATGTTAATCCACAATTGTACATGTCAGCAGGGCTAAGGCTAAGTAACTTTATCTCTTGGAGGAATTGTACTCAACAAAGTATGTTTTATGATATCTTTTAAGTAGACATTAATTACTATTTGTTCCAAACAATAATGCTTGATGTTGTATTTCCCCTAGTGTTTATTAATGGACTGTATTGATACTGCAGTATTTTGTGTTCAGCAGTAATCATTATAAAAAGGGTGCTCTCCAGAATCTTCCCTTACATATAAAGGTGCTATACTATCACACACATCAGGAGCTTTGACTATGCCTTGAAAGAGTTGAGCCCCACTGTTGGGAGGGAATATCTTGAGGAGGAAATACCTTGCTTGCTGACAAGTAGGTTGTGACAGAGCTCACGTTCTAGCAGGGGAGGAACGCTGCCTCCCAGCGATTAGATCATGCACTGCGCTCATGGAACTACTAACAAAAGTAGTTGAAATACTCATTCTCTCCAATATCTTCGTACTTATCATTATTTAAATGTATTGGTGACAAACTCAACGTTTTTAAACATATTAGATTCATTTGACATGATATAAGCATTCATTCTGACATTTCTATTTTATTAGAGGCTAACTGAAAATGGTGAAATCAAATTAACTGCAAGAGTGCAAACTAATATCCCTGCCATGCTTCCTTGGGTTGAGAGCAATGGCAATTTTTTCTAAATTCCAGTTGTTTTTTTCAGTAAACCCAAATGTTATTAAACAAAATTCATACATTATTGTTCAATCTTCATTTATAAATTATAGACTCTCACATTTTAAATTTATTATTTCACGGTTAGAGCATCTGTTTCATCAGTTATGTTTTAGAAATCTTTCAATTCCATCTTTGGATAAAACTGTAAAGTAAGTAAAAATAATTAAATAAAATTGTTAAAACATTTTGGGTGTATATGTGGTACACAAAGGCCATAACTGTAAACGTGATGCCATTCGGGTGTGGGTGTAAATAACACACATCAATGGTGATGATTAAGCATCAAGAAGTTACCAGCTTCTTCAATTCTTAGTAGCAGTTGCTACTAAGTTTTATGTTTCCGAAGTTCATAATCTATTTTAACTATTTTTTTAGTAGCACATTTTTCTGTATTTTGTATAATATAATTTTGGACTTTCTTCAACCTCGTTTGCAAATCACCAGACCATGAGAAAAAGATGTAATTTTTTTATTCTATTTAAATGAATAATGGCTTTCTTCTATTGGATTCAGTGTACTGTACTCTGTTCTAAAGAGAAATTTAAACAAAAAGAAGAAAAAAAAATACCCAGGCTTCAATTTGAACCTGAGTACTACGGGATTGCCAGAAAATGCAAATCTGGAGTATTTTGGATATTGTAACTTAGGGTGAATAGGATTACTTTCTAGATTGAAGAAAGAAAAAAAAATCAAACCAATCTATTTTTTGGAACTTGACCTTTTTTTCCAAACAACTATATCTTTTATTTCTAACTAGCAGAACTTGACATACATTCTGCCCTTCTCCTTTCTCCTTCCCTCTCCCCCGCCCTCTTCTAGCGGAACCCACAGAACCTTTCTCCCTTTTTCCCCGTATCTCTCCCTGTCTCAGTATGTCTGACTCTCTCTGCCTGTCGTTCACCTTTAATTGCAGGTTCTGCACGTCTCACAGCAGTGGAGTAATATGGAGAAGCGCCGGACCATCAAAAATTAATAGAACTTTCAAGGAGCGCAGATCCTGTAGATTCCGATGTGAGAAACGTCTCTTTCAGGTCTTTAGTCTAAAAAAAATAGTTTTTTAATGCTCTACAACACTTCGTTTAGGAGCTGTTTAACGGTATACGTCAAAAGCCGAGTGTTCCGGGTTGACATGAATATTTAGTTTTGTTCTACAGCGCCATCATTTTTTTTTCGTGAATTTTTTCGATATTTTATTACTTATTCTGCTATTCGGAGCGGAGTTGACATCAACAAATCAGAAATAAATAAAATCGGTCCATCCGTTCTCGAGTCATAAATGGTATAACTAACTTGACTTCGTTTTATTTGTATTAGTCAAAAACAGTAAAAGTAGATTATTATCCTTGTGGTTAATTCTGATAAAGGCCGTCCAAAAAATATGTAACGCAAATTCGGAGTATTTTGAATACCTCCCTGTAACGCGCGCCCCGTTTACAGTAAAAATATTAAACGGTAAAAAATATTTGTATATTTTTTTGTGGTATATATAAAAATGTATGGTAATTAATTTAGAATTAGTCGGTGATGCTCAACATACGTAAGAAGAATTTTTTTTATGAAGGAACGATGCATAGGCGAGACAATTTTTGATACGCCGAGCACATGTCGATGCACGAGCGAGACTCGTACTGCGCCAATTTAATTGGATTCTAGAATATATTACAGATTAGTTTTGAATATATTTTACTCGTAATCTAATAATTTAGTAAATATACATTGGTAAAAAATCAATTTATTGTAACAATTACGTCATAATTTCTTATATTTTTATTGAATTTATTAATATGTTTTAGTCTGTGACCGTATAAAAAGGAATTAGTTCAGCAAATGTTGAAAATTAAAAAAGAAAATATATCAACGTTACGTAACACTAAGCTGACACCTCTTACCCCGTGTAACGCTGTCTTAACCCCCCTCCCCCATCTTGTCCTCTCGTAATGTATGGACGACCCATGGTGGAAATATTATTTCCACATGGGACGATCCTTAATAGCTACTGTTCCTATGGGGGTGGAAGTTGAAGGTTGCAGCTCCATCGAATGACGTAAATGTAATTTCCAAAATTCGAAACACTAATATATTATAAAACGAAAGCAATTCATGTAAATAAATTAAAACTAATTCTAATGAAATTCTACATTCGAACATTACTAACATAATTTTATGCGTAGTCAGTGTCCGTGTCAGGTAATATCCGTTCAACTTCTCTTGACCGATGGCTTGGAGAAGTGGCAAAATCGACCACTGGATTTTATGAAGCAATGCCAATCTCTCGAATATCAGACATGCCTTCGCAACTTTTTCAATAATTTGCACTCTTACCTCCTGTGCTAGATTTGGACAGCTTCGGCCGTTTCTTAAGATTTTTGGAGAAAAACGTAAACAGTGGTTTTTAACAGCAAATAGTTTTTATTACGCACCTATGAAGATGTGTTGGCACGTCGTCATCAGTACTTGCTATGACCTTCAAATGTTTATTGTACTAGGGAGGGGGAAGATGGGCCATCGGTCAAGAAAAGTAGCACGGATAATAGGTTCACGTCCCCCGTACGTGGTTCTGGCATTGATTTCTCATGGGCACTCGAGTTTTTGTATTAGTTCTGCTTTGAAACAAATGCTGGTAGTAGAATTCTTAAAAAAAAAAACGAACTAGATCTAAAAAATATTATCGCAATAAAGCTTCCCCCCTTCTTCCTACAGCGACCTCAGGAAGGTGCAAACTCTTAAGCTCTCTGTGGGCGCTCAGGTTTTCTGTCCGAGTATTTTATTTGTTCTAATTACTTGTTAGTTTGTTTTTAGTTTAATCTTCATTATAACTTAATAAACATGGTCACTGTAAAATTCTATTTTGTGCTCACAAATTTTATTTTAGAGATTACTAAACCAGTTTAAAAACATCGATGATACAATTTTGATCATTGATTATTTGTTATCGACGTCGCATCACTAACTGGCACCACCAATAGAATTCCATACCAACCCCCACTGGCAAGAGTAATAAATTTCTGTTTAGGGTAATGAATTAGTATCAAATGCCTGTTAAATTATATTCTTGATTTTATTTGATTATGCTTGTTGGTTCTATTATCGAATTTGAAGATCTGGCTTGTTTGGACAACTATGATTCAGTATTTAACAATATTTATTCAATACGTTTCAACGTTTATAAATTTATCTTTGGTGTAATAAATTAGTATTGAATGTGTATTTTTATTTAATAGGTTTTAGTTGTTTGTGCCGTTGGTACTCTCCAATTTTATACGCGAATGTCGTACGTGGTTGCATAAATATGCTGTTTAAAAATATTTTTTTCGTAAATAACAAGAGTAATAAATTTCATTTTGGGGTAATAAATTACGTATGTATGAAATCCCGTGTGGTATACAACACCACGACTCCTTGCTTTGTCAGGGGGGCAATTCCCAGGAGTGGGCACCTTGACCTTTAGGCTCTTTACCTCACCCCCCCCCAGTCGACGCGGAAAACGCCGATGGGCTGATGTCCGGTTCCAGCCGGCACACAGTTTACCTTCGCGGCAGCCTCCCCATACAATGCGTGGGTAAGGGCCGCCCTGCTAGCTCAGAGCTCCTAGCTTTCCAGGCTAGTACCGGAGTCAAAATAATGCGCCGGGAACAAGTTCCCTCCTCTTTGCCCAGAGTATCGGACCAATGCCACGACGAATCCGAGAGCCCAACTGGGGGCCACCTGAACTAAGGTCCAGAAGGCTCGAAGCTTCCCGTCACTCCAAGCAGTGACAAGGGTAACGCCGGAATAGGAGCAACCTCACGGGTGATTTCTGGATTTCCTGCCAGACTTTAAGGTGGGAACCAGAGTACTCCGAAAAGCATCATTCGCCCAGTCCTGCTCCAAGGTCGACGCGCCATAGGCCCAACTGGTGGGTAGCTGGGCGAACCCGACGACCAGGAGCTTAGCACCGCCTTCTCACAGCCTGCTGGGGGGGCTCCACCAGAGAACACGACCACCACGTCATCGTGATCCCCCCTGCGAGGCAATAAATTAGTAATAAATATATACTAAATATTGATATTAGTTTGAATCGATTGTGCCCATTTTTTAAATTTGGTTGTGCCAGCTTGACAGTCACGCCAGAACAACCACATTTCAGAAATGTCAAGAGTAATAAATTTAATTTTGGGGTAATAAATTATTAATAATTGAGTACTAAATATTCCATTTGGTTTGATGTGATTGTACTACAGTGGTTGTGCCAGCTTGGCACACTCAATACTGACAGTGAACGAATATGTAATGACAAGATTTTAGCTTCATTAGCACCATAGAGCTAGAAATAGCTCTATAGAATATTCATAGCTCAATGATTAGCACCGATGATCATGATTAGCACGAGATGTCAGTTTAGTACTACTTGTCTATGAGCTGCATTGACGAGCTCGTTAGTGCGCCCCGAATGAGTATTATGGCCCTGAATGCGCCATGGTCTGGTGCCATAGTACGAATCACGGAGCAAGCGCTTCTTTGCACTGGTGCTATGACATGGAACACGATAAATGCCCATTCGTTGACCGTGCCTGAATGCACACCGTGTGTGCACTAGTGCTGCGAATGAGAAACGCCAAACGTCAGAACCAGATAGATGGTATTCGTTTGTTTCCTTATTTCAATACAATGACAATGAGAGACCATATTGATGATTTTAAACAATTATGTCACTTTTTCGTGAGTTTCTAAAAATGTATGTATTTTTGGTTCCTGTGTCTTTTGAGAAAATCTGTAACGTACTGCGTACTGTTTAAGAATCTCCTTGGTAGACGTCAGGCGCCAGTTGGTGGATTAGAAAGTACGCAATCGCCGTTAGCGCTGCAAGCGGAAAGTCTGAATAGGTGGTGACGAAGGGGTGGAAGCTCCCCGATATATTTTACGAGTTTACAAGAATTCAAGAGAAGGATGGCTCAAACTGCGTGGCGGTGCGGCGATCACGTGATGTTGGTCGCCGCGCGAACGCAAGGTGACGTTGCGTGTCACGTGGTTTTAACGGATATAAGCGAGAGCGCTAGGCGTGGAGGTAGGTTTTTGCCAGCGCATTTGACAAGGTTTGGCACGTTGGCCTCCTCTACAAACTCCATTCCTTGAACCTTCCGACCTACCTAGTACACCTAATTCACTCTTTCCTAGCAAACAGAACGTTTCAAGTAACGCTTCTGAATGCTAAATCTACTCGCCGCGCCATACGGGCCGGAGTGCCGCAAGGGAGCGTGCTAGCTCCTACGTTCTTCAGCCTATATGTGCGTGATATTCCCTCGCACTCTCAGACGGAACTCGCCTTGTACGCCGACGATACGGCTGTAATAGCCACGTCGAAAAGTATCGAGCTTCTCCAGAAGTATTTGGATCAACATTTGTCACGGATCCAGGAGTGGCTGAAGCTGTGGCGGGTCAAAGTCAATGTGAGTAAGAGCACAGCTGTGCTTTTCACACGGAGACAGAGATTCACGCAGCGCATTCATGTAATTAACTGGGCCAAAAGTGTAAAATATTTAGGAGTGACATTAGACAAATCACTCACTTTTAACCTGCACATTCAAAACGTGCGGCAGACCAGAGGCCGCTTGCGATGCTTATTTCACAAGCAAAGCAAACTGTCAACGGCAAACTGCCTCACGCTTTATAAAGCAATTATTAGGCCACAAATGGACTACGCATGCCCCAGTTGGGCAATCGCAGCCGACAGTTATCTAAATAAACTGCAGATAGTCCAAAATGAATGCCTAAGGGCCGCCCTCTGCGCCCCCAGGTACACTCTTATAAGAGATTTGCATCGCGACATTTCAATGCCACTGCTTAAAGATCACTTCAAAAGCATTACAGCTAAATTTTTTGAAAAAGCAGTCGACTCGGAAAACACTCTCATTTCTGAGGTCGCTTCATACGAACCCGACAAACGGGCGAAGCATAAGCGACCCAAGCAGTTCCTGGAGTAAGAGAAATCTGAAACAGCGAAATGAGACTTGAAATATAAGCCTTGAATCACTGCACATGCAATGAGCGCCGGTTGGCTGGTGGTTAAAATCTTTTTTGATATGTTTTTTCTTTCATGTTGCAGGATTGGCCATAGATGCCCGTAAGGGTAGGAATGGTCGCACCGCAGTGGCGTGAACGTACATTGCACTTCGTGCGTTCACAAAACTGCACAAGTTAGCTCTCGCGCGGAGGTGGGTTTTGAGCTGAGTGGAAACCTCGTGCGAACGCACGAAACTTGCGCCCAGGGCGCGGCGGTGAGGAGACGAGCGATGCTCGGAGGGCAACCCATGTGTTAGGACGCAGCTGTGGAACATCTTTTTCACGTGTGACTGTGGTGACGGAGCACTACGCTGTGTGCGTGTGCTCGCTGAGGAGTGGCGAGGACCACGAATCACGCAGATTCATCATTTAAGGGTCGCTCCTGCGATCGGAGATGGGGTCTATCAGAGCTGTAAATAACGTGTTGAACTATTTATTTGTAAATACTTATTACTAATAAACTTGTAAATTCATGTGCTCGTGTCTGTGATTGCTCTAGTGTACCTACGACCTTAGAAATCAGACAAGTGTTGCTAAAAATTTGTGTAATGAGTCAATGACTCAAAAATGAAAAATTAATTTATTGCAATAGAAATTTGTGGTTTTTGTTCTGAAGATAGGTAATGTCAATACCCGAAACGTCGGATGATTTTTATGTTTTAAATGCGATTATATTATCCGCGCACGTTTTCTTCAGCCATCATTTCGCTAGATGTGAAAGGACTGAGAGACTGGTTATTTCGACGACAGGACTATTCTATCAAATATGTAGCACGTTTTTGTTTGCGAAAAAGTTATTACACTGGCGCGATAATTTCTGGTATTTAGATTTTGTTAACAACGCTGGTCCCTAACAATGATTTTTAATCCAACCAATAAAGTAAAAGGGTGGAGATAGGTATTCCGGGCCTCAAGAAAACGTGCGCGTACAATATTTTGAATCAAAATATTGTATATCTGTATATTGTATATATTGTAAATCAAAATAATCAACATTTAAAAAATAGAGTAAGAATTTTTTAGAGTTAAAAGCATCGTGTATATATTGTGGATATATAACAGCTTTTATAATTTAATGTCTGTCAAAAATTGAAGGTCAAAATGAAATAACTGTAATAAAAGAATTTGAATGACAGACACAAATTAATGTCAAATTGCCATAAAATAAAGGCTACTTCTAGTTTCTATGGCACATTCCTGCTTTCTATCTATGAACATGCAGTAGTTAATGAGAAGTCAAATTGCGCAAATTCTCTCGAAATCCACGAAAATATAAAATTTTATTTAATAGAAAATAAAGTATAACTCACTACAAGCTGCACTATCGCCCACGCCTCACTCGCACCATAACTGACCAGGGAACGTTCTCCTTTGTAGATCGTATTACCCGCCTTTCAACTATATCTTCCTGACCGCCTTTTTTATTTACATACAATTGTATATTTCTAACCATGGAAATTACTCAAATGTTCCATTATAGTAATTAACGAAACGAGTGAATAAAGAGGAGGATAATTGCATGAGTAGTACGTTCAAGAAGGATATGAGCGAGTTTTCTTATTTACGACGAGTGCAATTATACCCCTTTATCCACACGTCACGTTCATTATTTTTCGTTTCCGTTTAAGAATAATTTAAATTTTGAGCAATTCAAGCTCATCTTTACCATTCGAGATATACATTTGATGACGTCACATTGCTTCTGAAAAATGCCTATTGTAGTGGACCATGCATTGTGTACGTATGATCACCACAGTGACTTAGAATAAATAAATGTATCAAATTAAAACAAATGAACTTATACCGGATGAAATATTAGAACCAGCTGACAAAGCCATTAAAGCATTACTTCCTAGGAAAATTTAAGATAGGTATGAGAGAGAATACATGTATAAACATAAATATTGGACAGTAAAAAGAAGTCATTCTGTCACCGTTTTGCTGGTATACTTTTTAGAACAGGTAAACACAACTTACGTTTACACTTTTTACATTTGTAACGCTAAGACCAAATGATTGTAATGTAAAACAGTTAATTTATTGTTATGACCCCCCCGCCGTCGCACGCCGATCACTTATACGTGCCGAACCTACCGGGATCCCACAGAATATATAGATTGCTAGTCTGGTCCATTAACCCTCCTCCTTTGTCCGGGCTTGGTTCCGGCAAGGGCATCAGCTTGGTCACTTGATCCACCAAGCATCCGCTCCAGGCGGAGTTAAGCAAATGCATGAGAAAAATGGATGCGACGTAACTGACGTAGTAGAATTTATAAGAACAAGGAGAGAATGAAATGAGCACGTTACCAGGTAAAATAGCAACAGTTTCTCGCCGGCGGCGCTAGCCGAATTCGTTTACTACACTCCATGAAGTCACGAAGGTGAAGCGAATTCGAGACTCGCGGGTTCCTAGTTGGGTGACCGGCCAGGAACCCCGGGATCTAACGGCGCCGTGCCCCTGGCCAAAGGGATAAAAGGGACTGACTGACTGCGACTTGACAAACATAGTCAGTATTCACTATAGTAATTACTCAGTAACGGAGGATTACTCCAGAAGGAAGCGCTCAACGCCCAACAAGGGTTAAGAGATACGTTGTATCAACAACGACGCAACGAATATGTTATGTATTAGGTCAGTTGGTAACACTGACTCCGGCTTCTCCCCCTCCTCCCGCCGGCCGGCACAACGGTAGCGCAGAAGTCTTTTTATGTTCTCTCGAGTGGTGTTGTGACCGCGTGTGCCGCGCCAGTATATCAAATGTAACCTATAGATGAATAAAGTGCTATTGTTACGAGCTAGTGATGTTATTTATTAACCCACAAATACAACAGTGGTGTCAGGAGTGGGATACATAAATAACGCCGCGTTAAGCAAGCAAAAGTTAACTCGTGCGGAATCTAACCTCAACGCGACCGCGCCGTGACGAAGAAAAGTGTATCGCCTCGTGGAGTTTATTCATCAGTGCACAAAGTTTCCCCACCATGTCAAACGCAGTTTCCACAGAACTTCTCCAAACTCTGTCGGAGATGATTGCTAACGCTCTCAGACAGTTCACTGCTCGAGACGTAGCCGGCAATGAGTCAGCGTCGTCAGCATCGCCTCGGCCACCACAGTTCGCGATGACAGCATACCGCGCCGCCGATGGGACCACCGTAGGTGACTATTTTACACGATTCACCTGGGCGCTCAATTTTAGTAAGGTTCCCGAAAATGAACACGTGTCGTAAGCACGTGTTTACATAGGCGCCGAACTGAACGACGCGTTGAAGATACTCGTAAGTCCCATCGACCCGGAAACCCTCTCCTACAACGACAAACTGATTAGTCATTATGATATCAGCCGTAACAAATATGCTGAAAGCATAAGATTTCGGAGCATGTCGCAGCAGGCAAGAGAATCGATTGCCAGTTTCACCCTCCGGCTGAGACAAGGAGCCGCGCACTGTGAGTATGGAACATTTTTAGACCGCATGTTAATCGAACAACTGCTTAAAGGCGTAGAATCAAGGGACATGTGCGACGAGATTATTGCCAAGAAACCAGAGAGTTTTGCCGCCGCGTGCGCAAAAGTTTTGCCGCTGCGTGCGCAGTCGAAGCTACACGAAACACGGCCGACGAGGTTAAAAATCCGGAGTTATCCTCAAGACGTGAACCCACAAACCGGATTGGCTACGAGAAACCACCGGCACGGAAGAACAGCAATCAAAGACCAGGCAACCAGCAACGACTCCGCCAAGCTACTAGCGACACACTGCGAGAACCAACAAGGATGCGCGGGGTGTGGGGGAGCTTACGTCCGTGGTCAGTGCAGAGTCCGGGACGCCAAGTGCTATACGTGCGGAAAAAAGGGGCATATCAGCAGAGTATGCAGGTCGCGTTCGCTTGCTAACCAGGTCTACGAATCCGACGACCCAGTTGATCAGATCGACGTGTTAAAAGTCGAGGTCATCGGATCGGTACCATCACCCAAGCGAGAAATGCTGGCTGTACAGATAGAGGGCACTACAGTCGACATGGAATTCGATACGGGTTCTCCTTGCGCGATCATGAGTCAAGAGAAGTTTGGCACCATCATCCCCAATTTCAAGTTGCGTAAGACAGGCCGACGTTTCGCGAGTTACACCATCCTATTCGTTGCATCAGTTTCACCCGAGTTCAAGCTACTATGGGAGCTACGACGAAGATGCTCGACCTCTACTTGGTGGACGGCGAATTCGACACGCTCCTGGGCCGAGAATGGATCAAAGAGTTCAAGCACGAAATCGCCTTCATGGAAATGTTCGGAGAGCCATCGTGCAGGGAGCAGAACCATGCGCACCACATTTCCACCGACAAGCCGCTGACGCCGCCCAAGCTGTCGACCTCGGACCAACAAAAACTTGACGTTATCATCCACCGATACCAGGACGTCTTCAGTGATATCCCTGGGAAGCTATCAGGTCCATCCAGCGAAGATGCACCTGAGACCTAGAGCCACGCTTACGTTTGTTCGAGCACGAGACGTGCCTGTAGCCCTGAGAGATGCTTATGCGAAAGAGATCGACGCCAAAATCGCCAACGCAGACTATTGTCCCAGAATGCCGATACTGACAGTCAATAAGGTTCGGAATTTATTTATTTTTACGTAAAAAAAACAGTTAAAAACTGCGTATGACGTGCTATGGGGAAAAGTGAATTGTGTGCACATTTTCAAAATTCTGTGATCCCTACACTAAGTCATATACTACTTAAATTTTGAATTTTGAAAGGGAGAAAAAATCCCATGTAATAAAATTTATTTTCAAGGATAAATAAGCAATACATTTTGAATTTTGAAAGGGAGAAAAAAAACTCTCATGTAATAAAATTTTAGAGGATAAATAAGCAATACATTTTGGCTCTTATTACTTTCTGCCGCGACAACATGGAAACGATAATTTGAATAATTGTATTTCCCACTGAATTCTAGAAGACGTGCACAGAAAATGAAGTTACATTTATGTTTAGAAGCAAAACAAGGGGCCATCTCAACATTTGCTCAATGGATCAGGGAAACTGGACGAAAAACCTGATCGAGATGGGGGTCATTGACCCGGAAGCTGTAGTACAATAGTTGTTACAAGTTGTTTATACTCATTTATACAGTCCAAATGGTAAATAATGCATTATGTATCAGTGTTAAAATTAATGTTACTTTTCTTGTGATACTCAGTATAGTCTCTAATTGTATAGAAACAGTTATGCAGCAGAAAAGATTTCACTTGGGATTTAAACTTTTCTATTGAAGTTAATCGTTTAATGTAATCTGGCAAAGTGTTGTAAAATAATGTACATGTATTGTATGTGAATTTTTTGTAATGAGCTGTTGATACTGTCACCTGGTGAATATGATTTCTACGTCGAGTGTTATAGTAATAGACATCGGCATTTTCTGAAAATATATTTCCGCCCTTGAGCAAGTCATTTTTTACAAAAACCACTGATTCGTAAATAAAAAGACACGGTAATGGTAGAATTCCTATATTAATGAAGAGAGACTTACATGAATCACGTGGGTGGGATTTGGTTATTATTTGTACAATTCGTTTTTGTAATCTAAAAGTCTGGGAGCTATAAGATGTATTTCCCCAGAATATTATGCCATATCTCAGGCGGAATACAGGTCCGCACAGTGGGGAAGAGACAATGGAACATGATGACTTCGATTTGTTTACAGTTCACCAGGTTCAACAGCTTCCCGTCAGAGCTGAAACCATCGCACGAGAAACAAGGAAAGACCTGCATCTTGGCAGAATTGTAAAGTTATTGGAAGAAGGCCAAGAACTCGCTCGCCATAACCTCAAGGCACCCGAGGCAAAGTACACACTTGCTGACAATTGTCTGATGTTTGAACACAGAGTAGTGATTCCACCTGCACTGCGAGAGGCCATCCTCAATGATCTGCACGCAGCTCACCTGGGTATCGTCAAGATGAAGGGAATGGCACGTTCCTTCGTTTTCTGGCCAGGAATTGACGCTGACATGGAAAAGTTGGCGAAATTCTGTACCACATGCGCTGCCCAGGCTCATGCTCCACCCAAGTTCCGCGACCACCACTGGGAGTATCCGAGGGCACGATGGGAGCGCATCCACATCGATTACGCGGGGCCAGTTGCTGATACTATGCTACTCATCGTTGTAGACGCCTACAGCAAGTGGCTCGAGGTCAGGCCAACAACCTCCACAACAGCAGCAGCAACAATTGCTCTGTTGGACGATTTATTCACGGCGTACGAGACTCCTGTCACAGTCGTCTCAGACAACGGCCGACAGTTCATCGCGGAAGCGTTCAAGGCCTTTCTGAAGAACAGTGGTGTGAAATATCATAAGCTCATAGCGCCCTATCACCCATCGACAAATGGCCAAGCAGAACGGTATGTCCAAACGGTGAAGGACGCCCTCCACGCCATGAAGACCACCAAAGGAACGCTGCGGACCAACCTGAACGAGTTTCTCCAACTATTTAGGAAGGCGCCTCATTCTACCACTGGACAGTCCCCATCTCGGCTGTTTCTGGGAAGAGAGCTTCGAACACGTCTAAACCTGACAAGACCCGAAGATGTTCGCACAAAGATCTGTCAAAAACAAAGGGCAGAAATGGACTCTACGTTTCGCACTCTTGAAGTGGGCCAGTCCGTCTACTTTCTATCCGGCAACCCGAACATGGATAGATGGCTTCCTGGTACCATCGCAGCCCGCATCGGAGATCTACACTACGAGGTCTACTACCAGGGAAATCGGGTCAAGCGACATATCGACCAACTTCGGAAATTTTCAGAAAAACAACAGACCGCAAGGGACCAGACACCGACCACCGACGAAGTAGGCGGAACTACACCCAGGCGACGACGGACCCACTTCTTCCAAACACCAGCAACCACAGCATCAGTTGAGAGTGCGCCAGAAGCTGCTCGTGCCAACGTGACTCCAGCATCAGTCCAGACACCAGCCACACCAGTCACACTGCGAAATCCAGACCGAGCTTCTCATTTACTGCATACACCAATATTACCCCGCAGATCCACACGCATATGTCGTGCACCCTTACGTTATTCACCATAGTTGTAACCAGGATCATTTAAAAGAGGGAAGAAATGTTATGTATTAGGTCAGTTGGTAACACTGACTCCGGCTTCTCCCCCTCCTCCCGCCGGCCGGCACAACAGTAGCGCAGGAGTCTTTTTATGTTCTCTCGAGTGGTGTTGTGACCGCGTGTCCGCGCCAGTATATCAAATGTATCCTATAGATGAATAAAGTGCCATTGTTACGAGCTAGTGATGTTATTTATTAACCCACAAATACAACACACATGTTAGAGGATTTTTACTTTCTCGTATACGTACGTATATACGGAGTATAGATATAATATACGTAGTATAGAGAAAGTTGTGTAATGCTGCGCGAAAAAACGGCGGATTTTCGGCGGAAAAAAATTCTTTGCCGGGCTCTGGTGGCGAGAAAGTGCACAAAAACCAGATGCTAAATTAAGAGAAACATCCTCTAACATATGGTGTAGACAGAATCCTTGATTTCTAAAAACCAATTAGAAGCAAAACGTCCTTCCGGCTCTATCTGTCCGTTTGTGAATACCCGTATTGCCTAAACCATCCGTACGATCTTCTCCAAATCGAAGAATCCCCTGTCTATCTGGATGTACAGGGTTCGTTTGGCACTAACCCTACCAAAAATTTAAAGAAAAAATATTGGAGCAGTTTTTGAGAAAATCTGGTTTTTGTAATTTTTTAAAAATTGCAAATATTGCACGAAAACTGCTCATATTTCCGAAACAATGTACATGACTTTATTAAAGAACTATTTATGCAAAACAAATTTCATTTCAAGGAAAAATCTGTCTTCAACTTTGTATTGTAGAAAGACGCCGAAAAAATTCAAACTTTTGCAATTTCGAAAATTCAAGTTAACGGTAAAAATCAGATATGCCACCTTAATAAATGTATTATATTCTATTCTCACAAGAAATTTAAAGAAAAAATTTGGAACCATTTTTGAGAAAATTTTGAAAATGTCCGTGGGGCTTCAAGTAAAGTACCCCCAAAAATTAAAGAATGTTTTTCAAGATCTCAAAGCTTCAACTAGAGCCAGATCGACATAGGTTTCTTCAATTTGAAAAAGATCGTAAGTGTGGTTTAGGCGCTAGTGGTGTTCACAGATGGACGGATTGCTTCCAATTGGTTTTTCGGCATCAAGGACCCACAAAACAGGGATTCTGGCTACACCACGTGTTAGAGGATTTTCTCTCTCTTAATTTAGCAACTGGTTTAATGCACTTTTTCGCCACCAGAGTCCGGCAATGAATTTTTTTGCCGAAAAGCCGCCGTTTTTTCGCGCAGCATTACATATCTTTCTCTAAACTACGTATAGTACTCAGTTTATAACACGTACACATACGAGAAAGTAAAAAATCACTAAAATACTATAACTTGAAGCTGTCACATGGCTCAGAGCGAAATCGCTCGTAATTCACCAAGGAGTTACGGGTTCGATTCCCGGACAATCTCAAGTAAAATTATCGTATCTTCAGTACATAATATACAATTGAATAACAAATGTTTATTATTTGGCAAAAATCTTCGACATCCCCACCCCCCAACGATCGGCTGGATCTGTCTCTGATACAAACACATCACTTACAATGTAGCCTAATCTCCTAAGATATTTGTATACAGATTATAAAATTAATTTATAAATATTTTATTTAATGTACCTCCAGAATATTGGCTTTACAAGAGGATGAGTTGTTTTAAATTTTATGTAAATGTAATTTATCCAATTATTCTAATACAAAGTGGTCAAAAACCCTTAAACTATAAATATATCTATCTTGGGTCTGCGAATTGCCATTTTATGCCAAAATATTCACTTCCTAATGGTATGTTAGTTTGATACACCAGATTAAGTTTATAGTGGTATGATAGTTTGTATTTCCACCATGGTTTGTCACAATTTCACAATTTGGCTATTTTATCACCACCTCCCTTGGTTATCCGTATATGAATTTCTGATGGACTGAAAACAATTGTAAATATATTAATATTGCTGCTAAAAGCAAATACAAAATGATTTCTAATGTTAATTTTAAGGCCTGAGACTTTATATAAACCAACTCTTGTTTGATGCATTTGTAATCGAACTGGTATTTACAAACAAAACAAAAAAATCATCTTGATAGTTAATACATTGTTTTAAGATATATCCAAAATCAGTATTTCTTCGTGTGTTGAGCAACATGCTTTGTGCGATATGCAAAAAAACATACAGGAATTTTAGTGGAACTGCTGCACATATTATTTTAGAGAATACAGCTCTTGTATCATGGTGTCTTAGTATACCGTTATACACAAAGTATATAATATACAAATTCAAGTGAAATGTTTGATTCGTCAATGAATTATTACAAAACCCAAAAATGAAGGTTTCCTTACTGTTTGAGCCCATCATGACTCCAACAAATCACTTATGACTAAAGAACTACTTCCCTAATGATTTAGAATAGCAGCCATGGCCTTCTGAAACAATTAAAGCATCTCTGATTGAAAGCCATTTTGAGGCAAATTCCAAGTGGAAATATTTTGTTACATTATTTACTCTTAGTAACGTGTGATAAGGAGGCTAATTTTAACGCAATACCAAAAAACTAATTTCCAAATTATTTCCACAAATTTATTTTCATTACAAAACATCTGAAAAGAAGTTTTAATGGATATAATTTATGTTTTGTCGATGAAAGGTTCACTGACAAGCACTTTAATACTATATAACTAAGGATAAATTAATATCCAAATACAAAAGAAATTATATTTATTTTAAGATACATTAAGGAACGTAATACAGTAATTTACATGGCCGATAATTACATTCTTACAAATACAATATTCAAAAAGCAATAAATAAAAAACATAACAATAAACGTCTGAATTTAAAAACATTTCAATCACTTTAATGGGTTGTATTGCTTGATAAATGTATCAAGCTTACTCTTAAATAACTCGCTTTTAATAGGTTCTTTCAGATTACATACTGGATTTTTGACAATGTATTCGACATAAATTTGGCTGTAAATTTGTTGCAACAATTCTCGAACATTTTGAGCATTAACATCAGTGTTAAGGATAAATTTCAGTCCAGAAGGTGTTTCGTAATAGTGTAAAGCATATTTACTAGTTTTGTAGAACAAAAAACCCTCTTTTGTATCCAATGGTGAAATTTTTCCAACGAAGGATTTCAATGAAAACAGCATTCCATACATTAACTTTGCTTCCTAAAAGAGAAAATTTACATTGTTATTTACACAAGAGTTTCAATTTTAAAAAAAGTAAAATTGTTAAAGTACCTCATCTCTTGTAATTCCAGACTGTTTCAAACGATTCCACTCAGCATAATATAACAACGTCCCATAGCGATCAAAAATATATAAATTGTGAACGGTTACCATTATGCAAAAAAAAATACAGTGAAATTCGATAACAGTACACTAATTCACTATCTGGAAACTCAAGGACAGTACTCTTTAATCCGTTTTCTGCACACCATACAATCTCGATTGACGGAACAGAATAAAAACACAGTTTCAAATTTCTAGCTGTCAACTTCAAAAGATCACTTTCGCCGTCAAGCGTATCGCATGCGTATCTTTAAAGATGGAATTTGATAATTCGAATGGCATCAGCTTAACAATCATACATTTCATGTTTTGTTACACTAAAACTGCTAAGAGCCACATGCCTCTAGTCTCAAAATCACACTTAAATTGTTATAATGGTTAAAATAATCGTTGGTCTACGAACTAGGAAACAAATGAACGAAGGTACACAAAATATTCCCTCATTCATGGTACTCTGGGATATTTTTACATAAACTGTTGGCAGTATTACCGATCAATCTGAACTAGCGACATTTTCGGCAATTGTGTGGTGTTTTGTTTATAGTTGGGAATTATAAAATTAGATTAATAAATTGTGATTTTTATTACTCTAGATGTATTCGTTTTTGGTTTGTCAGTTCATTATTTTCTAATTTGTGCACGTCATTAGGTGATGTAAACGAAAAAATATTGCAGTATTGTTCGTGCCCCACACTATCCGATGATGGTAGATTATAATGTCACCGAAGTCTGCCGCTTATGCACTTTGAAAAGCGGTGCAAGAATGCATATTTTTGAGAAAGAAGGCGAACAACGCCAGTTGCTGTTCAAGATTCGGTCTTGTCTTCCAATTATTGTGCGTATGACAGTAAAGTATAGCACATTACTCAATTTGTCATGTGTAGTATTCATTCTTAAATTATTCCTGGAAATTGCATTTTTTTACTTTTCAACATTGTGTAGCAGTATGCAACAAGTTTGATAGAAATCCAATTTGAAAATCTTTTGAAGCAAGTTTTGCCATATTTTGTGAATTGTACATCAAACTACGCTTTTACAGATATCAAAAGATGATTCGCTTCCCAAGAAAATATGTCATAGATGTGCTTACAAATTAGATATGTTTTATGAGTTCAGATTGAATTGTTTGAATTCTGAGAACGTGCTAAAAAATGTTTCAGTGAAAGACTCTACAAACAATTCCCAGGTAAGCATTTTCCATTTGCTGAATATATTAAACTACTTCCGATGCATACTTGTACCTAATTATTTTTATATAAATTCGAAGTTTAATATTTAAACTATTTTTTAAAATCGGAATGCCGCAGAACTGGTTTATAAATGTGTAATTAAGGATGACAATGATATATAATAATTATATATTCATCTTAGTTATCTCACCCAGTGTTTTCGTAAAACACTTCACAATTTTAAGAAAATGTAGAACATTTTGTGTTGGGACTTGCTGTTCGTTCTGTTGTAGCTCTCGCGAATTCTGCCTTCACTCAATACAGTTAAAGATAATAACGAAAGTTTAATTTTTGAGCTCTGCAGAGTGCAAAAAACATTATAACGTGTTCAATAGTGACTTCGACTAATTAAATTTATGGAATTAATTCCGCGTGTGTCGCTATTCCCACGTCTACATACGCACGTCTCGGCACATCTCCGTCTGATCTGATCAGAATGAAATCGAAAGTTGACAACGTTAGTCAACAGACAAATTACATTTACGTGAGCTATTAATTTGAATTTTACGGTGTAGCGCATTTGATTTATTATTAGAATTAATTTCTACGTGTTGAGGTAACTCCGCTTTTTTTAATATTACAAATCATTGAACTTATATTGTTCGTTGATGTATTGATCTCTCCAGTCTTGTAACGAAAGTCACTTTTTGGGTTCACTGCGGATTTTACTTGAATAAACGTGTCATATATATCATTATCTTCATTTTTAAAATTACTAAAGAACTTGACTTTATTAATTTATAATAAGTGAGTGAAATTATGATCGATTTGTGTTTGTGTGACAGGCCATTTTACCGGCCAATTTTTTCTTTACATTTGCGCCATGTTTGACTGTAGAAATTTGCACGAAATCAAAGGATTTTAATTGTTCGTTTAGGGAGACGTCAAACCGGAAAAAATGAACGACACGGATAAAGTTAATTACGGAGAAGGTATGACACAGCATATTCCACACACGTCTACACTGCATTTGAAAAATGAAGATGAAAAAAACGAGAGAGGACCAGGAAAGGAATTGAGTGAGTGCCAGAACCAAAACGGTGGGCAGTATACCACAACGCTTAAAGTTCCACTCATATCTCAGCCAAGTGGTGATCAGTACCTTAACAAAACAAATCCCGAATCAACGTTTGTTATTCCTGATGATGGAATGGGGTTTGATGATGGCGTTCGGGTTCTTAGAGCATTAGGTACATGGTAAGTTCTTTGCCAGTGATAATAATTTTCGCACATTTTTCTACAGTTTAAATAATTTTATCTGAAGAAGTATACAGTATTAAATAAAATAAAGAAATTTTTAAATTTTATCTCATGGTTCCGTTCAAGGTTTTACTGAGGTGTCGTGTTGCTTTAGGTCCCCAGATTATGGTGGAAATCTTCCTCGACCTGGAATGCTTCCATTACCGGAACACTCGACATACACAGAAGGAATGCAGGGAACTTTAAATGGAGATTTTGCAGCACAGAGGAAAGTATTACCTTTAATTGGAGCTCGAGGAAAAAGTGTAAATGGTAAAATAAATGGTGTTGGAGAAGGTTCTCAAGGGAATAGTAATAATGGTACTAATAAAAGTTTTGCTTGCTCTGTATGTGGGAAAGGATTAGCTCGTAAAGATAAACTTGTTATACATATGCGTATTCATACTGGTGAAAAACCTTATGTATGTGAAGTTTGCAATAAGGCTTTTGCTAGACGTGACAAACTTGTTATTCATATGAATAAAATGAAACATCGTACCCCGTCCAATGTGGCACCGCTGGGAAAGCGCACCAATATAGAGAAAGCTAATAGTCCAATAGAAAAGAAACATATCAAGTGTGAAAATGAAAAGGAAGTTCAAGTCGGAGGGTGTGCTACTCCACAGCAATCCACTTCAACCCAAAGTATCAATTGGACTTGTGAGTTGTGTGGTCGAATTTTTAGTACGCGAGATGAGTGGATGTCACATGCAAAAGGGCATCTCGATGAGAAGATGATGGGAATGACTTCATTGCACCCATCGCAACAGCCGTCAGTGACTAATCACCTCAACAGTAGTCCCCCAGCACCCCCTGCTTGTGGAAGTGGATCAGCATCATCTGTGGTACCAACTTCGACAGCGTATTCACTCCTCACTGCCCCAGCATTATGGAAGTGAACGGCATTTTTGCCTTGTGTGTCGCCAGGATTTTGGTAATAAAGCAGATTTCATGTTCCATGTTCGAAGTCACTTTGAAGGGAAACCACCTGATTTGGACTTACTGGCTAGGAGCTGCAGTAGTAATCTGGTGGACAGTTCAGGTCTTTGTACATAAGATTCTTAAAAACTGTGTATTACTTTTAATTTGGTATGATGTAACAATTTTAAATAGGTAGTATTTGTTTTTCTGAATTCACGAACATATAATTTTGTGTTGGACTCAGGAAGAAGGTGGTTAACTTACAGGTTAGAACCTGGATATAATTCTTAAAAGATGTTTTCATGCAAGGAAAAACCAAGCTCTAATTTTATTGTTAGGTAATATTTAGTAGTGGCAGAGTGTTTATAGACTTTGCTTAATTCTTGTCTGTAATTTCTAAGACAGGCTCCAATTTTTCCTCTTTATCCATCACTTGTGGACTGAGCAAAAGGCTGTGTTTTTAATTGCAACATTAGTTGAATCCTATTTCAGTATGATAAAAATTTTTATTTTGATACTTTGTAATTATGTCGTTAATAATCCTACATGGATGCTTTCCATTATTGGAATTTTATAGATTGTAAAGGTAGGAAATTGATGTATGACATTGGGACTTATAGAATATGGCTTCCAACAAGTGGTGAGACTGAAGTGCTGCTGGACAAATTTATTCATTCTTGTGCTTTAAATTGAAAGAATCAGTTAATTTGTTTTGGATTAAATGGGTTTATTTTACAAAATTTAATAATTAACTATTACACATACAGTTCATGCACTTTCTTTATTTTCTTTGTAGAATATATTTGAAAATGATGGGTGATAAGGCTTCAAAAGGATCTCAACCAGCCTGCATGCTTTTCTTTTTAATTTTTTTGTTTTGTTTTTGGTATTGTATAGTTGATTGCATGAACATAGGGTTAAAATCCTTGTATTATTTCATTGAATTCGCACTCTTTTAGAAGCAAATTTAGAAGTCTTCTCATATAAGTGAATTCATAGAATAGAACCTGGCACACAGGAAGCTAATATGCCAATCCCTAAGGGGTTCTGAAATATTTTTTATGTGAGCCTTGAATATCCTAGACTTAGCCATCTGCACTCTCCCAGAACAATTACTGGAGAAACTGATCATGTGTTGAATATTAGAGTAGATTGATGTCCAATCATAAGTACCATACGTATCCCAATGTAATGATGTTTGATTATCAACATTATTTTTTTTTAAATTTTATGAAAATATTTTTACTTGAGTTAATATGCTGATTGTACAAGAGAGGTCATTTCAGAGGTGAAAACTAGAACAAAAAAGCTTGATTTTCTCATGTCTGGGAATCAAGTACAATTGAGAGCATAGACTTCCATGGCTGGAGTCAGTATGTACGTGACTGTCCGGGTGGCGCTGTGTTCAAGGCACAGGTGCCGATGTTTTGACCGCCATTCTGCGACCTTCGTTAGGGCGTAATGACACCCTGGCACCTGTGCCTTGGACACAGCGTCTCACAGACAGCCATGTACATACAAGTACAATTGGCCAATAAAGACATTTAGTCTCCAATAGAATTTTCAGAATTTTGTGAATTGATAATGTTTTAAGATTTTTGATGTATTGGAACTTGATTGCATAGAATAAAGCACATGAAACTTGTGAAAGCAGAGGAGAAGACCGATAATGTCTCTAGGTTCATTGAAGACAAGGGACCTGGGGCCCTCAATGTTACATGAAGGAACTAGACAAAAAAGTGCTCCCTGAAGGATTGGCATATGGTAGATAAATTCCCAAGGCCATGTGTTTACGCTGATTGTTGTTATGGAAACCTATTATAATAGCTTAACCCTCCACCAGGCTCTCTGTTTAATATTCCCCTGCATAAATTTTATAAAATTTCCATTAGTATTCTGCAGTTGGCATGGTATTTCAGTTTATTAGAATTTTATCTACCATTTGGTAAACTTGCATCCATTGTTGTACACATACTCAAGTGAGTTAATGGAGATTTTATGCAAATGCCCTGCATGGTGTACAAAATTCTCTACACAAAGAATATAAAAACTTTTTTCATCCTTTGCTGGGAGGGGAATTCTTTTAAATTTATATTAGAAACAATGCAATGAATCTTCTATATTCTTAGAAGATACATTGTATTGTTTCTATTGTAAGTGACTTATAATAATACTTAGAAATTGTCAAGATAATAATTATATTGTCGTATATAATATGTCAATATAATAATTCAAAATAATAATGTCAATAAATATAAAGTCAAAATACGTCAATATTATAATTTGTCAAAACCCTCGGACAAAATTTGATGGCTAACAATTGCATCTCTCTATTTTAATTTAGACAGTAGATGTATTGTTCTTTTTCGTTTGCTTGTTTTATTATGATTATAATTACTACTACTAGATTAAAATGTCAACCAAGGTGGCCATTCTGGGACGAAATGAAAGAAAAGAACAATTAAACAATAGGCATGCTTATTAAACCTTTAGTTAAGTGAATCATTGTAATAAAAGAAACAACTAACAAAGTAAATGCATAACGCGTAAATGCATTTTACATTTACAAAACTTTTAAAATCCCTAAATTCAAATTAAATGGAATAAATCTCAGTAACAAAATATTCTTAAACTCAACATTTTGAGCGAGACAGGCTTTCTGTGATTTTAAATGATCCCTTAACCACTGAGAGGTGATCTAGGAACTGCATGCTCTCTTCAAAAAATTAGCTTAGTTTTTTATACATTATTATTATTATTATTATTATTATTATTATTATTATTATTATTATTATTAATAATTATATTATTTGCAGAATATCAAAAATAATCAAACAACAATGAAATATTGATGAAACTTCAACATTGTAGCAATCTAAAATCTAAGAAAACAAGTAAAAATATTTTTATAGTCTGTGCACAAAATTAGCTGCATGTCTGCTTTTGTAATAAGTGGGCACACCTGCTTGAGGGCTGGGTATGATTGGGCTGAAGAAGGACAAAGGTGAGGCAGGCAGTGTGCCAAATGAATGCATCAAGAAGGTTGTGGAGGCAAGTACTCTCTTATCACAATGCTTATTTTGAAATGTTCTCCACCTTCAAATGATAAGTGGATCACTACATACCTCATTTTGCTGAAGTTTAGAAACTTGGAAAGATGCTGTGTATGCTGATTTCTTTAATTGAAGTATAAAGAAATTCTACAGTAAACTTTTGTTACCTGTATACTTTGTGATTATTATATTAGTGTTGATTAAGAAATTTAAAAATACATGCATGTTCTAGTTCGTATTCTGTTAGTTAGGTTTTCCAGAAAGATAGAGATTTTTACCATTATAAGCTGAGGTTTCCGTGCTCATCTCTGGGTTTGCAGGAAAGGAGGCAGGGTGCCCCTGGTCCCACCAACGTGTTTCCAAAACACTAGTAAAATTGTTATATTTAAATTGAAAATGTAAAATGTAGTTGAATAATACAATTTATGCATTAAATGAGAATAGCAACATACTTAGTATCTGGTGAAGTACTGAAGATCAGTTTATAAAATACTCCTTGTACAATACAAGGAAAGTTTTGGGGAAGTGCCACCCACCCAAACAATTCAATGCTAGCTCTTAAGGTGTTTGAAAACATGGCTTGGGCTTTTCCTTCAGTCACTGTTGTCCACTATGCATCATGTTGGTTGCACATCGAGTTTCGGTAGTGCTTGAGTTGAGCTATATGCAAGTTGTTTCTTGTTATTTGGAAAGGTTGCCTTGACAAGTTTGATCTCTTTAAATCGTTCAGTTCATATGCTTCTGTAAATAAAATTAAATTAAATTGCTTATGCATGGGAACAAGACAATGTGCAGAGTGGTCTCTGCTCTTTAATTATCACTTGGTATATTGGAATCTTCGTACTTATTACAGAATTCATAGAATATCAATTGAAAAATTATTTCCTTGAATTTATCTTTAACAAAATGCATCTCACGTTGTGGTTACTAATAAAGCAGAAATTATAAAAAAAAATTAGGTATAGTTGTGTCAGAGAGATTCTCCCTATAGTTAGGTGTCATTTAAATGATCATGAGTAGAGCCTGGAAGTTTGGCAAAATGCCTTTTTATAATTGTTATGATTTAATGACTTTTAACCGTAGGATTCAGTTAATTGTACTTTGGAGTTGTTTTAGCAGATTTTCATTTTTCTTTTTTTGCCTAGTTTTGGCATTTTGCCTTTTTTGTGCCTTTTTCTTCCGTAGTTGTGGCCTTTTTCGTTATTATTTTACCATTTTTCCCCCTCCCAATCCCAATCTCTATTAAGTTGGAAACTACCTGCCGTCCTGGACAATACAAAGTTGTCTATTGTCTTTCTGTGGATGCGGAGGCTCCAGTAACAGGTTGTGTTAAAAATCTAAAAGGGAAAGGAAGATGAGATCGGTGAAGGTTTTTGATATTTTTATTGATGTTTATGGACTTGTTCACTTACGAAAAATCTCTTCCTATGTTTGTATGTGGCCTCGGATTCCTTTTGAGGACAGAGCTGTCTGTACATGATTGTACCCTTCTCAGTTCCTTCTTGTTTTCTTCCCTTCTGGCCATTACACAAGTGTGAAGAACGATATCTACAATTTCGTTTTCACTGCTCCGATTCAAGATTCAAAAGGGAGTCCACCATAGCATTTCGTAGAGACAAGGCCACAAGTAAAATAAATTCGTAGTCGCAACCTGATGGTCAAGTGCGATCAAGATTACAAAGAAAAGGTAGTTTCCTTCCACATGAGTGCTAATGGGAATTTTAGAGTTAAAATAAAAATGTGAAATATTTAATTATTAATTTTTTTACACTAATTACTTTTAAATGGTGATTATTTAAGGTGGCCTATGTTTTGCCTCTTACTTTAGCCAGAATAAATGCCTGTTTTGCATGCCTATTTTAGTAAAAACGAAGGCCTTTTTGTCTGCTGATTTTAGGTAAAATAAATGGCTGAATTTCTAGGCTCTAATCATGAGCATGTAATAACAGATTTCATAGACTCAGAAAAATTTGTTCTTGGTTTGCAGAAATGCATTCTGATAAATTATTTGAGTAATCTTTGTGCAAAGGAAATCACTTACTGTAACGTCTGCATCACAAACTGTAATGTCTCAAAAGCTACTAACATTTAAATGATATTGAATGTTGGAGACTTCCATCTCAAGGAGGGCACAGGAGTGAAAAACTCAATATGTGCAGTGTGATCTAGTTTGTAAAACAAATTCTTTCGGTCAACAAAAATGCAATTGAATTGGGTATTAGATTTGTAGGTGAAAAATGGGGGAAAATATCAATACTTGGACTAAAGAAGTACATAAATGTATTCAGAACTGTTTCTGATGATCAAGTTAAAACGAAACTGACAAGAGGAAAATGAAATTAAAATAGATGAAATTTTTCAGATCTATGGCACTATTAAAAATGAGGAATTGAAATTCATTTCATTTTCTTACAGTTAATACTTCAAAAATACATTTTAAAAAAATTAAATAAAGTGAAGAATTTCACATTAGTTTTGTTTTAAAATTAGTTTGAATGCATTACAAAAACATAGGATGTATTCAGGGATTCTGTGTTGCACTTTTATTATTTTTTATTATTTATTATTATTATTATTATTATTATTATTATTATTATTATTATTATTATTATTTTTTTTTTAACTTAGAGTGTTTGTTTGAAGTTAAAAAATTGTTCATGTCATGACCATAATGATTTCTTTGTGAATTTTTATATAATCAAGCCATGTAATGTTAGTAATCTACCTTAATTTATCACTAACATGTATTAAGTTCACAGAAAAATTGTATTCCAAATGATGTGTTAAGAAGAGAATTTTTAGTTTTGCAATTAAGACATAAAGGAAAGGCTATTTTTGTTACAACCATAATGCCAGGGTTTGATATCAATGAAACCTGATGTGTTTTGTTTTCATATGTTCCTATTATTTATTATATTAGGAAATGTAAAACTGTTATTAAATAAATTATTTTAGTTGCATTTTGACAGATTTTTTGTTTGAGTGTATGAGTCACTCACATGATGAAATTGACCTGTAAATTTTGTTTAAAATGAATTTTATTTGAAAAGTGTTCAGAGGTGTGGTTCCATAACTTCCAGAAAAGACAACCTAGCTGTAATTCATAAAATTACTTTCCTGTTTGTTAATTAGTAACATTTCCAGACTTGTTGCCTTTTAACTTTGTTTTCAGAGTGACATGAATAATATCTTACAATTGTAGGAATATAATTCAAAGAATAGGAAAAAAAATATTTTCTTGTTTTTGAACAGAGAAAGTTTTCCTTTTCATAAGTGATATAGAAGGAATATCTTAAAGTATTTATCTAAAAACAAGGTTTTTCTAAATTGTCTGAGCAAAATGGAAACTGTGGTAAGCTTTTACCACAGATATTCAGAGTATAAAGTTTACTATTCTGCAGAAGATAGCTTTGATTCACAGTTGGGTGGCATTTCAACATGTCCATGGTGACCGCAGGTGCTGAGCCAATTGAAAATGAGTAAACACAGTTCCCATCAACTGCATGGCTGGTAATATATGCACCACCAAAGGTATGATTTGTTTTTGAACAAGAATCGTGTTCTTAGTGTATCAAATTTGAATGATATGTAGGGGCTTGATAGAACAGAAACAACAATGATGATTTGCCTTGAGGGTATTTTATTGGAGAGCAAGTTATGGTAGAGATTGTGTGTTTGCCAATATCTCATGCTGGCAGTACGAAAGAGAGATCACCTGAAGTAAAGTGTATTTTCAGCACATTAAATTATTAAAATCTGTTCAAGTAATTGAACATATTGAACGTATAACAAAGAATTGTTGCATGAAATATGTGCAGAAGATTAGTAAATTGTGGTTTTCCTTGATAATTATCACAACCTACCAATTAGGGTAAAGTCATCATTAGCTGACACATTTTTTTTTTTATCATATTCATTGAATTGATAAGCTAGTACACAAAATCTATATTACTTCTCTATCAAAATGAATAATCAATTGTTAACCTTTTGCAAATAAAGGTGTATTTTGTTAAATTGGAGTGGAACACAAAAATATGTATAAACACCTGGATCTGAATTTTGGATATCTATTGCTGACATGGATTGCACAAGTTCTTTGTCCAGGTCAAAATCTACAATGAACATACCCTATTTAATGACTTAATTTTAGTTGTTCACACTCTTGTTCATTGACATTTAAGTTTCTAACAATTTAGTTTTGAAGTTGACTTTGATTATCGTTTTCTAATTGATAATTTCCTTTCTTTACAGTAGTTGCTTTTTTTTGTTAAACTTCATCTCCTTTCAGAGTAAAAGCAGCCCTATTCATGTTTGAATGCAGAAAATATTCCACTTACTTTTTCCTAGTTTATTGCCTTTTATAAATTAAGATTGGTTGACAATCTGAAGGTAACTAATCAGAAATCCCCTCTTGTGACTTTTTGTAAACTTGTGAACTAATGTTTCTTCATGTGTTTTGTAAATATTAGATGCTGGTCCAATTTTCCTTTCAATAGGATAGTTATTACTTTATTACATGGGATGGATTTCCTGCATTTTACTGAGATATATTCCCTTCTTGGTTGATATGGTTTTCATCTGTAGAATAGGCATAGTTGACAGGCCACATCTGTGACTTAGTCCTCTGTTGGGAAAGATTTTAACACATTTCCATAAATTCTTTTCCTCCTCTTTGAGTCTGAGTAGAGACAATTCGTTTTCTTATTTCTGTAGGTATCTTTTCTTCTTTCCGTATTTTCTACTCCCATTCTGTATTTACATGCCTTTTCAAAGTCTGTGATCAATAGATAATTTGGTAAATTCACTACATTGACATTGTCTGTGCAGGATGGTTTGTATTGTGAATTTGGCATCTTTTCTGAATCAGTTTTGTTCATCTTCTACACTCACTGTGCTCTTGGAATTCTTAAAATGTTGGAAAAATGTTTTGATGTTGTCGATAGAAACTCTATCCTTCTATAATTCTTACAGTTCGTTTTCAAATGTTTTTTGCGCCAATTTATGCTCATGTGCGATTTCCATTCTTTTGGAGTTTATTCATCAAACTTTGTTTTACGGTTCTATCATGATGCACTTGGGTTTTTCACTGCATTTTTTCAGCTCTGATCAACTCTTTATTTCCGTAATGTTCAGCTCTAATGATGAGATTGAAAAGATCTTAAGCCATTACAATTTTGATATTTAGACATCACTTGTATCTTGTATGTAGGAAGGTATCATCTTCAGCAGCAATATATTAACAATGTAGTTTGTTAGTTCCAAGGTAATTTCATTTACTCTTGGATTTTTTCCTTTTCTTAGCTTTTTTTAGTATCTTTCCAGCTCTTCAATTTATTACTTGTGGTACAATTTCTTGATTTTATTTTCTCATGAGAGAGTTGTAATCGTTTGCCGGAAAACAGTGAATTTTTGACGTAAAAAACCTATTGACGAGCCTGATAACGAAAAAGTAGATAAATCTTGTTCCTGTAAATAATGAATTACCTTGTCTACCACGTTATGTAGTTAGAATCCATGTTTTGTGGGTCTTTGATATCAAAAACTCGATTGGCAGCAAAAGTGTGTTCGTGTTTGGTTAATGCTAGCGTCTAACCCATTCAGCCAATTTTCTTGAATATTGACTCTCTGATTGATTTACATGAACTCGAGACCCTTGAGTTTCAAAAAGATATTTTAATTTGGGAGGATACTTTATATGAAGCCAATATCATTTTTAATTTTAAAAAAAAAAGGGTTCCAAATTTTTTGATTAAACTTTGTCCTCAGATAGCGTAAAGGACGTTTAAGAGAATGGTAAAACAACACTATCCATGGTGCAGGTCTCATTTTCGTTGAAATCCCTGATTTTTCGAAAATTTCTTAAGTTAAATTTTTTCTGGCGTCGTATTACAACTACAATTTTTTCCTTAATGAAAGCTGTTTTTTAAAGGCAGATCTTGAAATAAGCTCATCATGATTTTTCGAAAATATGAGTAGTTTACACAAAATTTTGCGTGAAGTATAGGCAATTTTTTCTCAAAATTTTTTCTTTAAGGATGGTAAAAAAATTGATACTAGTCTCATTTCTGGCAAACGACCTGTACTATGTATTATCCGCACACATTTTCTTGAGCCCTCGCATCACTAGTGAGAAGAGTGGGAGTATGTTTATTTTGACAAAAGGAATTTTATATCAAATTTGCAGTTTGGTTTTTGATGTTAAATAGTTTCTATTACACGTGGGCGAACATTCATAGTTATCAGATTTTGTTTATAAGCCTGTTGCTATAATTTATTCTTAATTTAACTAATGTTGGCAAAGGAGTGGGGCTCAAGAAAACGTGCACGTATAATACTGTTTTTGAAATTTGAAAATTTATCATTTCAAAACCACAAAATCGAAGATAAATATTTTAGTCTCAAACTTTGTCCTTAAAGTCTGTCTTTAAAAAAGAGCAGTACAATTTTTTGAAAAAATGAGTTGTTGCATAATTTGTGTTTCAGGTTTATGCAATTTATAAGAAAGTTTTCTTAGAAATTGCTCAAAGTATTTTTCTTTAAATTTTAGCAAGTCTAATTTTCTTTGCTCTGAATTTTCAAAAATTTGCAAATTTATAAATAATATAAGATCGTTTGTGCTGTTGTAGGGCCACTAGTTCAATTATTGTGTTGAGTGCCTGTTGTATCTTTTTTAATGGGATTGATACAGGTTTTGAATAGGTTCACAAAAGCATTACGTCGGTATTTTATTTATATGTCACTATGGTAACAGAGTATGGGAATCATGGGAATCATCTGGTTACAATAGTTCTCCCACACTTATTTGAAAATATAATATAAGCACACAAAAGTTAGAATATACATTTTGGTGAATATAAAACAGCTAATTGTTAAGTTGAAATGAAATTAAATGTTTCACGTATGGAAATCACGAAGGTATCTACGCTGTTGTCTAGCCCTTTCTGATGGGTATTTTATTTATATGTCACTATGGTAACAAAGTATGGGAATCATCTGGTTACAATAGTTTACAATAGTGCCCTTGAGTCTTTTGAGGCAAATGTCTTTTGTCTTGGCTTTTAGCATTCATGTGATTTTAAAACTCCTTTGGGAACCTGCTGGTCTCTGGTGATTTCACATATTTCCACTAGTCATCTATTTAATTTGTCATGTTAATGTTCTTGTTTTTGATCTGAATCTCTAATATTCTGTGTCATCTTATGCATCTCCGTGCTCTTCAAATATACTTTCCTCCTCTTGGTTATCACATTCTGTATTTCTTTATTCCAAGTATGTTTTGTGTGTATGTGCATATGTGGATTATATAGCTTTAGGTTCTTTCAGCTGTTGCTTTGATTTAAAGTTTTTGTGCCAAATTCTTCATCAATCTTGTTTGTCTATTCTTTGTAGTTTGTGCTTGAAGTGACTTTTTTACAGATATCTGATGCTCTCTTCTAAAAGAAAAGTTTTCTGCTTTAGTGTTTTCATTATCCCTCTTTTTGTTTTAATTTCCTGAGGGTTGAATTTATGTTTAGTTTTTACTAAGTAATGGTCAGTGTCCAGTTTGTTTCTAATAGAGAAATCTTTCTTAAACCTACTGCTCAGACTCCCCTTTTCTCAGTTTACAGACTTGTCTTGGCTGATTTAACCACTCAGTTAATACAGTATTTAAATAGCATGCTTTTGAAAGAAAAATTAACTATTATTGCAGAAGTAGTGTTAAACTACTGAACTTTACATCTTGGGGGTACTGATTGGGAGCTACCCTTCCATCCACAAGATAATGAAAAAGGGGAAGATTACAAACTTTTCTTCCCAAAATCTAAATTGACCAGTAAATTCAGTGCTTCTCTCTTTCCTTGATATGAAATGTTAGCCTCTTTGTATCTAATGCTTTCTTTAAAATTTTTTCTTTCCAGACCTTAATATAATAATAATAATAAATAAAATAAAGTATCAGCTATTGGGATCCCGTCGGCTATTGGTGGCTTTACGCTAATTTCTTCTTTTTTTCACTAGCAAGTATAAAACTCCTAAAACTTGTTTATTTGCTGTGTCTAAGTGAAAAAGAAAATATTTTTATGTTATGTGAAAAGAAATTTAATAAATTATCTCTTATAACTCAACTCGAAATTTGAATTTTTGTAATCGTTTTGGTGTGAGTAATGGGTAACCTATGTAAATAAAAGTAATATAGCAAGTCATAAGCTCTTACGTACAATGTTCTCTTTATGTGTTAGGTGTTTTTACAAAAGTTTTATTACAATCAACAGAAGACTGATTTAATGTATAATGATGATAAAGAACAGAAATAGTGTGAGTACATGCAATAGTTAGTTATATTTTTTTTATGGAAATAGTATTAGAAAGGGAAGACATGTGCAGTTAATGAAATTTTATTGGTTTGCTATTTGCATTATTTTTATTATTCATTGTAATAGTAATAATGAATCAGTTTTTGATTTCTCACTGAATCATGGGTTCAGAGGTAGATGTTTTACTTAAACAAGAGAATTGCTTATGCTGGTCTTGAATTAAAAGTTTATATAGACTGAATTTGCGTGTCTTGATTTATATTATTAACAGATATGTTAAATAGTGTTTACTTGTTAAACAAATAATAATTTATTTTGATTGTTGTTGTTATTATTATTATTATTATTATTATTATTATTATTATTATTATTATTATTATTATTATCTTAATAGATGGGATGTTTGATACAGTTTTGGAACATACAGATCAATCCACAAGTAGATTTCAGGAAATGTGAATCTTACTACCAGAAAATGTGACATAAATAAATATACTATATATTTATTTACATCACATTACATTTGTGTCTTATTACTTATTATTAACAATTGCATTAAACAATTACAGTTCCTCAAAGTAAAAACATAAAAATACATATACACCAAAACCATTTACATGAAAAAATAGGCATTTCAAACCCTTATGTGCATATTTACATGTAAAAAATCTTTTCATAAGCTGAAAATGGAGTCCACTCAGGGGACTAGAGCAGCCATATGGTTTAATGCAATTGTTAACCTTTTTTTTTTTATATACCTGTAGTGCTTTTGAAAAGGTATATACAAAATGTACGAAACATCGAGACATAAATAAATATATGTACAAGTTTCACATTTTCTGATATCTACTTTTGGATTGATCCTTTATGGTCCAAACTTGCATCAAACATCCCATCTATTAACATCATTAAACTAGGTTCAGCAGGAAAAAACTAAAGCAAATTGCAAATATTATTATTAAGATCAGTATCATTATTGAAATCATATTCACCAATTTGGTTGATAATTTGTCATACTCTGGAATACTATGTTTTGATACTGTGGAATTAAAGGGCATGTCACTCTGTTGGTGAGCACTTGAAATTGATGCTTTCTAAGAAATCGAGAATGTCCAATGCCAAGTGGCTTCGCTGAATATTGTTTTGTAATGATTTGCCATTATCCTTTACATTACACTAGTGCAGTGTCCATGCTGTAAGCTAAGTAACAATTTGTATTGCATTACTTGGATCAATATTTCTCAGTAAAGGTAAACTTATTTATTCATTGAATCCTGCATGTTATAAATAAATGGTGTGGTGGAAATGTGTAATTTGATTTGCATAGATGTTTCTTCTGTTGAATCTCTTTTATTTCATGGATGTACTCAATAAGGGTACACTGGAAGCTCATGGATGTCTTGTGAGTAAAGGCTGAACGAAAAGGAACAATGTGAATTATGTTTTACTGGTTGATATGTCTTTGGGTTTTCTTGGAATTTCAAATGAGTTTTCCATGAAATGCAAATGCCTACTAAACCTGATAATCAGGCTAATTAAAATTGAAGTTTATTTATAGAAAATATACATAAGTTTGTGAAATTTTACTTGTTATCCATATGCAGGCATTGTGAAAGGTTGGAAAATATGGTTTGTAAGGGTGATTGAACTTATTCTAAAAATGTTGTAACTCTCTACATTAGAATGTGATCTGCAAAGTTAACTTAAGGGAAATTTATTTTTTCATCATGTTTGGTTTTAACAAAGAAAATTCCCAATTCAGTGCATATTAATTAAAAACTTTCAATTGGAAGGTTTTTAAACTTTTCAATTCAGTTGTAGGAATGCCATAATTTGATGAAATACATACTTTAAAAAAATAATTTTTTAATGCTACAGCACCTTTAGAGTTCTTAAGGTTCCACACAGATTCCATGAAAATTACTGAGAATTGAAATCAACCAATAAATCTTGTAAAATCTATTTTTAAGCTTTTAGTAATGAATTATATTATGTTTAGTTCAGTTATTATTTTGTACCAGTGTAGAAAAGTAGTGAAATGTCTGTATAGGCACTATTTTGTAGGATTATACTGTACATAATCATTTGTGATGATATTGTGAAGTAGACATGTACTCTTGTGAAAGTTGTTGAATCTCATGAGGTATGAGAAGCGATAACTTATTATTTTACTCATCTGAAGTAAAATAAACATAAGAGATAGTTAAAAGGAAGGATGTGCATGTATATAATAGTGTTGTTTACAATTTGGTAAGACAAACTAGTCAAAACTGCTAGTCATATTGATTTTGATTGGATAATGGTGTTTTTTTTGTGTTCATTGTTGAAGAGACCATGGTGCTCCCTGAATTTTCATATAATTTGACTTTCCTCTTCATTTTTTATTCTAAAACAAAAGAACAGAGTATTTCTTGTTGTTTTTTAAATGGTATAATTTCTCATTTTTATACACTTACATATGTGATTGGTTGTATAAATTGTAATGTACTATGTATGTTTGGAAGTTAAATATTCAGATAATTAAAATAAAAAATTTGTTACATTTAGTAACTTTAATTAAATAATTTGATATTTCTTTGTTGTCTCAATTTTTCTTGATATATTATGCATATTGGAAGATATGTAAAAGAGAGATTATTTTTAGCATGATCCCTGTGACTAATAAATTTTAACCATCACTAGGCACTTTGTAAGCATATATTTACATTTAATGCACTCACAATATTACTGATACCTTGTACTGGAGTGTCAAAGATAATAGTGTAGCAAAGTTCAATTTCTAGCGAGAAGATTCATAGCGTAAGCTTCAGCGACTGCCAAACCACTGGTAGTGCATTTGTTTAATTAAACAAAAGTCAAATTGAAAATTGATTAAAGCATTGAAATATTTAGTTGGTCTGATATTTCAAACTATATTTGTCACTGAGAGAAAATTTATTAGAGGCACATCAACTTACTAGAAAATATCTGAAAACTATTGTTTTACTGCAGTGTTTTTAAGGATGTAGGTATTAATTCCAAAGCAAATGATGACATAGGTACTTAATTGAATTGAAAATGTCATTGTCATTTCCAGTCGTGCCACAAGGATTTTTCTTTGGGTTAAAGGTTACAGGTGCTTTATGCAGCTGACTTCTTTTCTTATAAAGAATTTTTCATTTATGCTAATTTGAGTTGGGTTTTATTTATTGAATTATAGTTATTTGTGATTTATTCAGTTGAGTGGCTTTCAGAAAATTATACAAATTTATTGGTAATATGACAGTAGCTTCTGGAAGGGCTGAAGCTCCATAAAGCTCTCCCATAATGTAATTTATTGATGTTGCATCAATACATTTAATACTATGTTATTGAAATAATGACGATCTGATTTAAAGCAATTTTGTATATACAAATTAAAAAAGTTCACAACCTGTGGTTCCAGGGTAGAAAGAAAGATATTTCTTGATACGATTTGTCTCCAAATGCATATCCTAATTAGATTATAAATGAAGGTATTGAAGCTTTTGAATTTCCTTTGATTTTTCAAACATGATGCCTGCGACCAAAGGATTCACCCCTTTCTGTTCTAGAAAGATGCTTTTGTTTGCATATGTATAGAGCGTGAATTAGTGAAGTTGATGTTTTTATTTTGATGAATCTGTATATGACTGTTGAATTCTGTACTAGTAAAAGGGTTAGAACTCTCATTTATGTAGATATTCAAAATGCATACCAAATTAATTACTGTGTGATTAATGTGTTGTGTTAATAAATGATGTACAAGAGGGTTATTATTCTCTCGCTATGTTAGCGCTGCTTTTGGTAACTATTTTGGGTTGCAGAAACCCTTGACTAAAGGAATGTAACATAGATCTTTTAATGTACATAGGTAGGAGAAACATTATGTACAAATTTGCACATTAATGATGAGGTCTGTATGATCATTCCAGATTCATTTTAGTTCTTTTCATTGGTTGATTTTAAAAAAATGTTTGTATGAAAATTAAATTGAGTTGCAGTGTTACAGCATATTTCTGGAAATCCTATAAATGTTCAGTAAAAGCTGGTTGTTTTAAAAATCTGTACAAAGGAGTATACATTAAAGATATAAATACATCATTTTTATGTTGGTATATATAATCTTGAGAATTGTAATACAATTTTCAAAGGAGTGTGCATGATTTGTACATCGAAAAGGAAATTAATTATATGTAGTTTAGAATGTGACATTAATGTATATGTTGTTTATAATGCAGTGTGTAAAATGTAAATTGCTTCATAAATATGTTATTTTGCTGTTGCTTTATAATTGTGGGATATGGGAGTAAGTTTTTGTTAAATTTTTCGATGCTGTGAAAAGTTATTAAACTTTTTGGTAGTAGTAGAAGCAGTAATAGTAATAAATTATCCCTTGCGTTTATTGTTCTTTCAAAGAACTGTGTAGTACCAACTCTATAAAGTATGTTAATACTTTTTTTTTAATTGAATTAGATTGCAAAGTTATTTATTAAAGTAAAATATTACTTTTATATTCTGGCAACCATGCACCAATATTTTGTACTGATAATATGTAAACAGTGTCTGATATGTTTACAATGTTTGCTATTCATGATTGCTAATAAAATTCTTGTAAGTTTTTATGTATTTTCCCTTATTTTTCGTGTACAGTTAGTTGTAAAAAGGTGTCTAACCTAATTCCGTAACTACGCTGAGTGAAGTCACAGAGATTGAGCAAATCGAAACATCGCGGGTTTCTCGTTGGGTGACCGTTTGGGAACCTTGGGAACGGCGCCGAGCCCATGGCCAAAGAAATAAATGACGATCGCTGCTTCAAAGAAAAATACGACCTCTTTCTGAGGACAGAAGGTGGTGTGGAGGAACAATGAGGAGTCTAAAACAATCGTAGAGACTGCTTTAAATACGTTCGTTCCTTGCAATATACTGAAAAGTAATCTTGATCCTTTTTACGATAAATGACTTAATCCTCTTTTATGATTTTCTACCCATACGTCACATACAGTTTTTAATGTTTTTGACTAAATTAATAAATCCTGAATATTTTACCCACGTCATACGCAGTTTATACATTGTGCTTTTTTGACGTAAAATAAATAAACTAGCATTTAGTAGACAACGCAGCATTGCTGATATAACTTTTAAAACTTAATATAGGGAATTAGAAAAATAAAAGAATTGTGCTTTAGTTATTTAAAAAAAATATTTTAGAGAAATAAATGGTGTTTTTATAAATATGTCCGCAGACACGGGGATCAAGGAGGAAATTCAGGAAATTCGGGTCGCAGGCAACGGGCCATCGCATGAGGACCAAGCGAAAGCAGATGCGTTCAACGCGTATTTTGAATCAGTATTTATTTATTTTAGTCAAAAAGTTAAGAACTTTGACGTGCTATGGAGAGAATTGTACGAATAATAACCGACAAAAAAGAATTGTACGAATAATAACCAAATCCCACCCACGTGATTCTTGTAAGAATCTCATTAATCTAGGAATTTTACCATTACTGTCTCTATTGATTTGAATCAATGGTTTTTGTCAAAAATGACTTGCTTAAGGGCGGGAATATATTTTCAGAAAATTCCGATGTCTATTACTATAAAACTCGACGTAGAAATTATATTCATCAGGTGACAGTATCAACAGCTCATTACAAAAAATTCACATACAATACATGTACATTATTTTACAACACTTTGCCAGATGACATTGAACGATTAAATTCGTTAGAAAAGTATAAATCCTAAGTAAAATCGTTTTTGCTGCGTAACTGTTTCTATACAATTAGAGACCATACTGACAATCAAAAGATCATTAATTTTAACAGTGATATTTAATGTATTATTTACCATTTGGTCTGTAGAATTCTAAACAACCTGTAACAAGTATTGTACTGTAATCTGGGTCAATGACCCCCTTCTCGATCAAGTTTTTCGTCCAGTTTCACTTCTCCCCATAGCACGTCATACACAGTTTTAACTGTTTTTTGACGTAAAATAAATAAAAAAATACTATATTTTCCCTTCTGATCCCCCATATCCTTTTCATGATCATTTGTTATTTTCTCCTCTCGCCCACCTCCAATTTTTTCTTTTCCCTTTTCTGTTCTTTTGTTTTTCACTCTCAACACTGATATTTCTTGCTCTCAATGTTTCGGCCATAATCCGCCATCCTGATAGTTTTTTTTTTTGGGTTTACTCAATCTCTTAAAGCATATGCCAGGATGGTCCCTAGTATTGCATCCCAGACGTAATATCCCCTCTTTTGTTTATTGTTCACTGTTGAACCATATCGGGTAATCACAACTGACATGTCGGGGGAATTTAGAATTATTGATTCTAAGTGGAATAAGTAGAAGCTCTCTTTTTTATCTCATTTTTAAGAATGTTCCTTACATCATGTCTTTCCGTATTGCAAAATTTCAAGAATAAACAAAAAATGACATTTATTGGCTCGCTTAGATAAATTAATGTAGATGGTAGCCACAAATTGATTTTTTCCCTCTGCGACATGAAATGTCAGTTAATATTAATTACACCCGATCGCCTCAACTGTAATTTTTACCTGCACCTCCCATCCCTCACACTCACTGTATGCAACATTTACATCCCTCCTGAACTATGTGTTTCAGCTGAAGAACTCCTGGGCTTGATAAACCAACTGACCTCCCCGTTTGTGATAGATATGTAAATGCCCACTGTCATCTCTGGGGCTATTCCCACACTTGACCGAGAGGCAGCCTATTAGAATCGGTAATAGCGAACTTGGCTATTGTGAATTCCCGCGAGCCAACTCATTTTGCCGTCGCTACAAACTCGAGCACATGTATCGATCTAGCTCTCTGCAGCTCTTCTCTTGCAACTGTCCTGCAATGGTCCATCCTAGATGATCTGTACGGAAGCGACCATTACCCTACTGTCACCCACATTGATGGACTTGCTCGTGGGTTGGCGCGCCCCCCTCAATGGTGTGTCCGACGTGCTGACTGACTGACATTGCAAGCGAACGTCAGTCTGTTGGAGGGCGAGTTGGTCACTGTAGAGGAAATGACATCCCATGAATATGGCACGTTTTACACTGAGTTACACAGTTTTCTATGTCTTGTCTATGTTTGGCCACCATATATAGGTCAGAGCAAAAGCTTTCATGGCCACGATTCCTGGGTGATTGGCATACAGTAGTTCCAAAAATCGTTCCCTAGTCACCTCTGGTGCTATCACCCGATTTCCCTACATCAGACAATCCTTGTGTACTGAAATTTCCATTTTAATCCATTTGAATGGTTTGCACTCTTCAGAAACTTACGTGGTTGGCCTCTGATGCCAAATCCAGAACCGAAATCTTGACAAAATTTCGTTTTTTGTGTATATATTCGGATGTACATGGACAGCCAGAGCCTCTTTGTCTATTTGCGCGTAGTTCCTTTCACGTTTCCCCAATGTGCAGGACCAATAAGCGATTGGTTTCTCCACGTTCCTCTCCGCGATGTGCTAAAAGTACTCCGTTTCCACATAGAGAAGCGTCGCGGTTCAAAGCCAATTTCTTTGACTCGTAATGGACTAGGGTTACCTCCGAACTCATCACTTCTTTTAATTTGCAGAAAGCATTTTTATGAATTATAGTCATATTCCAGGGTGTCATCTAGTAATCTGTTCAATGCCTCAATTTATCTGTGAGGAACCAGTTATAGAAATTTACCATTCCTAAAAAATACTAACTCTTCTTTATTTGAGGGTCTTGGCGCATGTTTTATTGCTTTCACTCGGAGCCTCACTCCTTGTTCACCGATAAGAAACCCTAAAACTTGATTTATTTCAATCCAATCTTGCATTTATCCTTTTTAAATGTTAATCCTGCATCCCGAAGTTTGTTCAAAACTCTTTTTAAATTTTTTCATGTTCCTCTTGATTACTTCCAAAAACAATGGTATCATCCAGATACGCTTTTGCTCCTGGAATCGAAGACAGCGAAGAGCCCATGGTTCTTTGAAAGATTTCAGGGCAAACCGATGCTCCAAACGGTAATCTCTTGACTTTGAAAAATCCTCGATGTGTATTAAAGGTAAGTAAGGGTTTCGCTGTTTCGCCATCAACTCTGAACTGTTGATATTCTTGAAATAAATCCAATGTTGAAAACACGGTAGCTGACGTCAAGAGCGTTAGTATCTCTGTACTTCAACGTAATGGATATGAGTTCTTCAATGCTTGATTCACTGTGCTTCTGTAATCTTCACATAATCCCGTTTTCTCGTCACTTTTTCTCTGTGTAACCAGGGGTGTTGCCCACTCCAAGTAATCAGTTGGCTCCAAAACTTACTGTTGAATCAGCTTTTCCAACTCCCTCTCGACTGCTGGTTCTAAAGCAAAATAAACTTTCCTACTTAAAAAAAAAACTGGTGTTGCATCCTCTTTCAATTCTAGTTTCACAGGATCCGCAACGAACATCCCTAGTTTTTATTGAAATACAGTAATTTTTGAATCAATGGAAGATGACTCGCTTGTTGTGTTTGAGTCTTGCTGTCCATGTTGTGCACTCCCTGGACTGAAATTCCCAGTTCTCGAAACCAATTTCGTCCCAACAAATTTCAACCACCGCCTTCTGAAATAACAGCCTTAAAATGTTTGGTGATTTGTTTATACTCTACTTTGACAACTGTTTCTCGTAAAATATCGATTTTTTGTTGTGTTCATGTCTGCAAGCTGAGCGATGATTTCTGAAGAATATCATTCTCCTGACGAATTTGCTCCCTTGTTTTTTTTATAATCGTGCAAACTACACCCGAGTCCATTTCCATCTTGACCCCGATGTCGTTTAATTTTAAATTTGCCACGATTTTCTCCTGTTCCCCCTCTGCATGTATTGCATTCAGTATAAACAAATTGCATTTATCTTCCACTGCATTACATTCCGACCTTTTTGTATTATTCTGGGCTCGTTACCCTTAATTGCCATTCTTCTTAAAACATACTTGTACTTTGGCGATATGCCGTTTCTTCTTACAGTAATGACATACTTCCTTGAATTTACAATTTTTCCTATCATGAATTTCCCCTCAGTGGTAACAAGGGTTGAACGTTTTACTAGAAAAACCTTTTTGATTATTTTTGTTTTTTGAGATTTTAGAAATCAAACTTCCTGTCCCATTTCTGATTTCTTCAACATTTTCCCTTGCCGCTTCCGCTGCTAGAGCCAGCTCTACAGCTCGTTGAAAAGTAAGGTTAGGTTTCGAAAACAATTATTTTTGTAATCCTTCGTCGGAACTCCACATACTATTCGATCTCTGAACATTTTATTTAGTTTTGTAAAATTGCCTAACTTAATTTGCGAAGATCGATAACAAAATCGACCCGTCTTCCTTCTGCACCCTTCTATTAAAGTTGAATCTTTCCACAATTTCATTCGGTTTGTCCTTGCTCGGCTCGGAAATGTCCTTGTAGTCTGTGAACAATCTGTTTATATGTGAAGTCCTTTGGTGTTTGCGATGTTACTAGCGAAGGCAAGATTTCGTATGCCGCCTCACCGAATTGTGCCAACAGCATAGCCCGTTTTTTGTTCTTGTCTGTCACATTATTTGCTTCGAAAGAAAACTCAAGCCTTTCTCAGTAATTGAACCATGACGCATTAATGTTGAAAGGCCCCACATGCCCGATTGTTTGTACGTAATTATGTATGTGCACTTGGTTTGCTGGTTCTTCTTTTGCCATGGCTGTATTTCTTGAGGTTATATTACTTGATTTCAAACTTCACATTTAACACTTTCACAACTCCACATTTCTTCACTTCCCCAGCGTTCCTAATATCCTCCCGTCGAGGTGGGTTGGTCCACGTCCTGACGGGGGGATTCAGAGAGGGCTCTCAAGTATTCCTTTCCTTCACAAGTCATTTTTCTTCTCCCCATTATACATTCTCATTCTTCTATAACATCCTGTCTCTTTACTTTTCCCTCTTCTATTTCACTGGCTCCCTCTGTATGCTGAACGCTCACCCATGTGTTTGCCGTGCATGGCGACCCGTGTCGGAGGGAATGTATGTCCTGGCGGTTGAGGGGCCTGCCTGTTTTCCAAGTAAGGTTAGGAAACGTGCTACTTTTTTTCTTGGCATCCAGGGATACGTGCTCGTACGTATTTTGGGGAACATTCCTTGTAGGTCTCAATACACTTGCTTTGTCTACGAACTTTTCTAGACGGGCGGTCGGGAGCTAACCCACTCCCGATCAACCGGCTTGGACTAGGTCTTGTACTGAAGTGAGGATCCACGGCGGTGCAGCGCTGTGGTACCCCCCACTATATCCCCGGCCAGGCGGTGGCAGCCTGGTGGTACCCCCACTATATCCCCGTGGCAACCCTGGCACTCCGATGGAGTGTCCCCTTGTTGGGCTCCGTGGTGGGTGGGGACCACGGGGATGAATCTGATATCCTCTTAATGGATAAAAACCTACCCCCCGCTCTCTTCCATAAGGAAGAGGAGATTTGTTGGTGAAACAGTAAATCTTGAGAGTTTTTGTAATGAATCTGACAGACCTACTAAGCCCCGCTTTCTCGTCATGTCATGTAAAAGAGATAATGAAACAATGAAGAGTGTCAGCCCGATCAAGCTTGCCAGGGATATCGAAAAGTTTGGCAAATTTCAGTCGGTGGTTCGTCAAAGAAACGGTGCAATCCTTTTCGAATGTCGCTCTGACGAACAGATCAGCAAAATCACTGACCTAAAAGAAATAGCCGGCCTCCAGGTGCATGTGTCCGCTCACCCGACCTTAAACCTCTGCAAGGGTGTGGTAAATCATGAAGGCTTATCAACCGAATCGGAAGAAAACTTGAAAGCTTTCTTCGAACCATATAGTGTGTCCGAGATTTACAGGATTCAGCGGAGAGTAAATGGGGTACTCACTCCTATCTCAACTCTGATATTGACATTTGACCGTCCATCTCTACCAGAAAAGATATCCTGTAGTTTGAATAATCTCCGTGTCAGGCAGTATGTTCCAAACTCTCTGCGCTGTTTTAAATGCCAGAGGTCTGGCAATACGCAACCTCGCTGAATGAGCGCCGCAGTCTGCGTGCATTGTGGAAGGGAGGCTTGTAACGACCCTAACTGCTCCGCAGAGGCAAAGTGCGTGAACTGTTGTGAAAAACATCCATCAAATTCTAACCACTGCCCCATTTTCTTAAGAGAAAGAGAGATCCAGAAGATCAGGGTCTCTGAGAAAGTTTCCTTTCTGGAGGCACGACGCCGTTATCAGACGCGAAACCCCGTGGACACGGCCCGAAGTTTCGCTGACACCGTGGGTCAACATAAAGTAAATTCTGAAACCCAAACTCCTAAAGCCTCCTCTGTGCGCGATGCTGCCTGGCACGTGTCATTTTTTGTTGACATCGGCGGAGATGCCTGTCCCAAATCTCTTGTCCAATCCGAAACAAAAACGGAAACCGAAAGCATAAATATTTCAACAAACACTCAAACGCATCCGGAGAAGCCGAGGCCGACAGGCCCTATTGCTAGATCTAGGTCGCCTGTCTCAAGGGACCGTGGTGTCCCAATACATGCGACCCTCTCTAGCAGTAGTCAAGATGACTCTGCAGGGAATGACGAACTCCGCTTGAACCAACCCATTACTCTCCAACAGAGAAGGAAAAAGAAACCAGATACATAACCCACCCTAGAATCAAAAAGAAAACTTAAGAACTAGAAACTATGGCTCTCCTCTCATGGAACTTAAATGGCTTTCGTACCCGTTTGGACGAATTAAAGTTAATAATGTCTATGCATATACCCGTGGTTATCTGCCTGCAGGAAACACGTCTCCGTTCTGAGCATTCCCTCTCTCTACGCGGCTTTTGTTGCTACAGGCAAGACGTAGACGATGGCCTCCGCGCCCATGGCGGAGTCGCCACTTTTATCACAGACTCTCATGTATCTAAAGAAATAGACATAGGAACCACTCTCCAGATATCTTGCGTTCGTGTCAATTACCGAACTATTTCTGTTACCATTTGCAACGTTTATATCTCGCCTGGACAAGTGTCACAGAAAGAACTGAAAGATGTGCTCTCTCAGGTGCCCGCACCTTTTCTTATTGTGGAGAACTTCAACGCCCACAACCCTGCCTGGGGTGGCACAAGGTCGTGCACGAGAGGCAGGTTACTTGAAAATATTATAGATAACCAAAACTTAATTCTCCTAAATTCTGGCGAAAGCACACACTTTTCCGTAACTTCTAAAACTTTCTCGTCCGTGGACTCTCTGTAGTCCTGTTTCTACAATCTTCGAGTGGACTGTCCTTGGCGACCTGCATAGCAGTGACCATTTTCCCATTCGGGTCAACCTCGATATTCCCGATCTGAACGTTTCCCGCCCTCCTCGCTGGCTAATCCACCTAGCTGAGTGGGAAACATTCAAGAAAGAATTACGAATATCGGAAAACTACTCAAACGACATCGATGCTATGGTTGCCCATTTTAATAACGCCGTCCTTCATGCGGCCTCATTTGCCATCCCGAAGGCGTCGGGCCATGCACGACACCCCACTGTGCCATGGTGGAACGCTGATTATGCCACCGCGGTCCGTGATCGGAAGAGGGCATTGGCAAAACGTAGTAGGTTCGCAACCATGGAAAACCTAATAAATTATAACAGATCCCGAGCCAGAGCTAGATTAACGATACGGGAAAGTAAGGCTGCGTCCTGGAGAGCTTACATCTCGTCACTCTCTTGCCGTTCATCCCCTAAACTAGTGTGGAGAAAGGTCCGACAGATCGGTGGAAGACTCCCTTCGCCGTCTATCTCTGGGCTTATGGTAAATGGCAATCTCCTAACCTCTCCACAAGAAATTGCTGAAGAAATGGCCTCTCATTACGAACACATCTCCAGCTCCGTACTAGCTGTCCTTCTGGCTTTCAAAAAACGAAAAGAAAAATGGAAAATTGTGAATTAGACTTCTCGAGTCGCGTGGAGGAGGATTACAATGCCTTTTTCTCCATAGACGAACTCTCCTGTGCCCTTGCTTGTGCGAAAGATTCTGCTCCAGGACCAGACCAGATACATAACCAAATGTTGAAGCACCTACCTGAAAACGCTCGTTCCTTTCTCCTCGGCATTTTCAACGAGATTTGGGCTGAACATGCAGTACCAAGGATTTGGTGTGAGGCCATTGTTCTCCCAATCCCTAAAGAAGGAAAGGTCAGAACAACCCACTCAAGTTACCGCCCAATCTCGCTCACAAGCTGTGTGTGCAAGCTTTTAGAGCGAATGGTAAATACACGTCCGGTCTGGCTCTTGGGAGAAAAGAACCTATTTACACCTCTCCAATGTGGCTTCAGGAAGCACAGGTCAACCATGGACCACTTAGTCACCCTTGCTACACGGATTTCCACTTCTTTCGTGCTACGTCAGCACCTGGTAGCAATTTTCTTCGATATAGAGAAAGCGTATGACACCACCTGGAGGTACGGTATTTTTCGCACCTTGGATACTTGGGGCCTTAGGGTACGGCTCCCTTTGTTTCTAGTAGGTTTTCTTTCATCAAGATGTTTCCGCGTCCGCCTTGGCAACGTGTTATCCTCTAGTCACCAGTTAGAAAACGGTATTCCCCAGGGATCGATTTTGAGCGTCACTCTGTTTGCCATTGCTATCAATTGTATTGCATCAGTTATCCGGGAGCCTGTGAAGGCGTCACTGTTCGTTGACGACTTTTCAATTTTTTGCTCCTCCAAGAACGTGCAAGTTATTCAGAGGCAAATACAACTTGTGCTCAACAAACTGCAGGAATGGAGCGAAGAAACAGGATTCAAGTTCTCTTCCTCAAAAACAACTTGCATGCACTTTTGCAGAATCCATCACCTTCATAATCACCCCGACCTTTTTCTTGGAGGACAGCAGCTTCCATTCGTTGAATCCACAACCTTCCTTGGGCTCACATTCGACAAGAGCCTAACCTGGCGAAAACACATCCGTAAACAACAGAGCCGATGTGTATCACCTATGAGTCTCCTTTGCACTCTTACTGGTAGCTCTTGGGGCGCAGACCGTGTTTGTCTTTTGCGTTTATATAGAACTCTCATCCACCCATCTTGGATTACGGCTGCATAGTGTATGGGGCAGCGTCTCCATCAACCCTCCGGCCATTAAATACCATACACAATGCCGGCATAAGGATTAGTACAGGCGCCTACCGCACGAGTCGCATCGAATGCCTCTTGGCCGAGGCTGGAGAACCATCTCTGAGCCGAAGGCGGGATATTCTGAGAGCCTCATATGGCGCGAAATTATCCAATGTTGATACTCCCTCGCGCCGAGCAGTCCTCCATCCAACCCACTTGACTTCATATGCACTTAGACCATCGTTACCCCATCCCCTGGGATCCCGTCTGCGTATTCTCTTACAGAAGCTTAATGTAAAACTACAAACTTAAAAATAAAAACTAAATAACTTATTTCTAACACTTCGGACACTTACAGGAAAGGCTTTGAAAGAAGCTGCGGATCAAAACTGTTCCAATCTGGAATTGCCCTGTTACAAAAGGAAAATTTCCCACGATCTGAACTTTTTTCCTTGTTAGAATTTTGTGGGTGTGATAGCTTCGGACGAAATAATTTGGTTTTGTAGTCTAAGCTGAATTTTCTTCCAAGAAGGTCGGGCTACGTACGATGTATAAAGTGCAGAAGGGCTCGCCCTTGTTCTTCTCGTTTCTAGAGGTCCCTATGGAATTTTTATTGCGTTAGTTCCATAGGTAAACGTATTAGATTTCCTCTGGATTCCATCTAGATTTTCCGGTGCGACTTTCTGTAAGGATCTCAACATACACATTCCATGGTAGGCCGAACCAGCGGAATATATGCTAATTCTTTGGCGTTTGTATAACTTTTCTTTAAAATTCGCGTTACGAAATGCAAGGACTTCCCCGTTTTTCTCATTACCTGATTTATATATTTCTCCCACCCTAATTAACTCTCTAGATAAATGCCTAAATATTTGCATAAGACTCTTGGAATGATGACGTCACCTAAATGAAAGTCTGGTTCCTCATAATTTCGTCCCCGCCCGAACGGTATTGTTTTGCTTTTCGATCTGTTAATTCCCATGTCATTTGTTTCAGACCAATCTCGTAAATGTTCTAAATCCTGTTGTAATATTTGTTCAGTAGCGCTACTTTCGATTTTGCGGCATATAACACAATCGTCTGCAAATAAACGCACCTTTGATTGTATGTGAACATGGAGATCATTCACGTACGCTATGAAAAGTAATGGCCCTAAAACACTTCCCTGTGGGACACCTGAATTAACAATACCCTTAGTCGATAACTGAATTCCAATTCGAAATTTTCGTTTCCCGTCTCTAAGAAATTCGCTTATCAACTTTACGACTCTAGCATCAACCTCTGAAGTTAATAATTTCATAATACGTAGACCATGAAGTACTACGTCGAATGCTTTCGCAAACTCAATTACGACTGCATCCCTCTTCAACTTCGTCAGCTAGATCTTGAAAAAGGTAATCAATTTGACTTTCGTGCGAATATCCACTTATAAATTCATGCTGTCCGTGAAATTAGTAGATGATAATCCATAGATTATAAAACTTTCCTCGCCTTCCTGATTCTCACAAACTTTGTCTACCATCGACAAATACATGCACAAACCAACGCAAACAGGCTAGGAAGCGAGTTAAAACCCAAAACACGTAAAGCTGCGTTTCCTAGCCCACTTGAAAACAAAGACATTCCTATTGAACCTAAAAAACAGGATTTTCAGTTTCTCCGATCACCTCTTCTTCTGCCTACCGACATTTTTCTTTCCAAGTCTTGGATCCCAAGCCGTCATTCGATGAGTCCAGCCGGCATGAAGGAGTCGCATTATGTGATGACTAACAGTGATTTGAACGATATTAATTTTTGTTGCCTTTCTTATGTCCCCGTTTCGTAATGTTTAAATTTTTTCTTTTCATTTTTCGGAGGAAGACATTAATAACATTTGTTTCTTTATGTGCGAGTTCCCAATTTTGAGAACCGAATGTGATCACCGGAAGTAGATAAGTGTTTATCATTTCTCTCTTTATTCGCAAGCTGTAGGATTTGTTCCAAGAATACATGTGAATTCCATTCCAAGAATACATGTGTTGTAATAAAAATGCTCGTAGTTCTGAATCCTTTCCTTTCAACGATGAAATTTTATAAAGGCGTAAAGTACAAGTATCTAGGGTTTTGAAAATTAAAAAACGACGATGACATATTTTCACAATCAATTTTTAAAGGTTTTTTACCCATTTATGCCCTCAATGTCCTTGCAGTGACCTTGAATTTTTTTTGCTGTGCAATTTTTCTGTTACTTGACATCAGTCGATAGTGTTAACAAAATATTAGACGAAACATTATATATACAGTCTTAGCTTGGAATTTCTTAGTACAACAATCCCGGAAAATTAATAAAAATCGTTAAAATATTGAATAATTTTTACATGAAAAATAACGTTCCAAAAACTCCAAAAACACTTTTTCATGTATTTATATCATGCTGAATCTGAAAATATAATTATTTACATGATTTTCAAACCTTCGATATTTTTTTGGCCGTTTTGACAAAAAATGTCTCTATTATATTTAGTAGTTTATGATTTATGATGTTTGGCATGCATGAATGCGCTGAAAATTCCCAATTCGGGAAAATATATCTGAAGTTCACTCACTAAAGGCTTAACTGTTGACACTCGCTTCGAAAAAATATATTTTCTCCAAAACTAAGAAATATAGTAAGATACGGGTTTAAGCATTTGAAAGAAAATAAAACAGCATACGACCCAATAAAAATTGAAAACAACGAAATATCACAATTTAAAATCATTTTCTTAAAAATATCGCTTCATCCATGGATCAAAATGAAGCACCTATTGGAATATTTTAAGATCTTTCAAAAACCGTTGATGTCATTGATCATAACATTTTACTTACAAAATTACCTTCGTATGCAATTCGTGATCCTATTATGTTGCTACTATATCCAAATGATATGTCCTCAACGATTCGAAACAGGAGAATAGTTCTCTTTGCGGAGGATTCGAATATTCTTTCCAATAAAATCGAATATTGTACTATTTCCATAAATAGCACAATATCAGATTTTCGTATTAGTTCTGCAAAAACAAATTAATGGTAAACGAAGGGAAAACGGTTTCAGTGCATTTTTCCATTTAAAATAAACATAACTGTATGCCATTGAAAATGAACAATATGCAATTGGCATATGATAAGGTAACAACGTTTGTGGATCTTTCAATTCAAACCTGAATTGGAACTTTAATTAAATGAATTGAACACAAAATTAAGTTCATTAAATTAAATTTTCAGAATTCTTTCAAATTCAGACAGCCTTCATAGTGCTCGTTGTGTTTATTTTGCGAATGTTCATTCCTAACTGAGATATGACGTAATATTCTGGAGAAACACATCCTACAGCTCCCAGTCTTTTAGATCAAAAAAGTATTGTACGAATAATAAACAAATCCCACCCACGTGATTCTTGTAAGCCTCTCTTTATTAATCTAGGAATTCTACCATTAACATGCCTCTTGATTTACGAATCAGTGTTTTTTGTCAAAAAATGACTTACTCAAGGGTGGGAACATATTTTCTGGAAATATCGATGTGTATAACTATGACACTTGTCGTGGCAATCACATTCATCAGGTATCAGTATCTAAAGCCCAAAAAATTACATACAATACATGTACATTATTTTACAACGCATTGATGGATTGACATTGACATAAACGATTAAAATTTATACACACGTTTAAGTGCCAAATAAAATCTTTTATGTTTCTATACAATTGGAGACTATACCGAGCATAAAAAAGGAAGTAATTTCAATTTTAACAATGATACGTAATGTATTAATTGATTTGTGGACTGTATAATTCTCATTAATCTGTTACAAGTATTGTATTCAGTTTCTGGGTCAATGACCCCCATCTCAATCACTTGTTTCGTCTGATTTTCCTGATCCTTCCAGCGAAACTTCACTATCTGTGCACGTCTTCTAGAGTTCAGTGGGAAATATAACTATATTTCAATAATATATAACGATAATTCAAATTATCGTCCTCCACGTTCTTGCAAGAAGTGGATTCCATCACGAACTGCACGATTAGGGATAATAGCCCAACTCTAAAGTTGATTTGCTTTTGCAAATAGTTTTTATTACACCGGAGTGAATATAATCATATCAATTCTTGACAAAAACGCTCATTTCTATCTGTATTCAGAATTCAACTCGTATATCGGTTAGGCTATGGATTCCAGAATTTTAAAAAAAGTGCACAGAATACCTTCCTTAGAAGTTTTTACACAGTTTCTAACTGTTTATGACGTTAAATAAATAAATAAATAAATAAAAAGAACAAAATGTTTGATTTGAACGATTTTGATTTTCTAAATAATGTTGAGTTTGAAATCGCTTCGTTTTCCTGAGAATACTTTCCATTTGTATACAGAAAAAGCTTTAATATTTTCAAGAAAATTGTCAAAAAAGAAGTTGGAAGATGATTTTTAATTTCATTTTTTTGGCTTTTTTAAAAAACTGGCTAATTTTTTGCTTTTGAAAAGATCTCCAAATATTCTTCTGCATAAAAAACACTGAAAATATGAGTTAACGGGTGTAAAAAAAGGCACACAAGATTTTCATAAACAATCTGTAAAGATTAAAATAACTTATGACTTAAAATACACTTTGAAAATGTCTGCAACAGTTCTGTACATTTATTTTAGTGTGTATCATTTGTATCATTGTTGCAGCATCCATTAATCGGTATTTAGTTACTAATTAACATATTTGTAATGTATAATACTCCTTTGTCTAAGACAAAACTCTCTTTAATTTTGTAGTTTTAAAATGTTAACTGTTTGCAATTTTCGAAAATACGTCGAGTTCACCGGAAATGGGACTAGCATAATATTTTTTACCATCCCTTGATAATACTAGGAGAAAATTTATAGAAAAAAATTAAAGCAGATTTTGAGAAAAAATTGTTTAAAAAATTAAAATTTTCTGTATTTCTTGGAAAATTACACAAAACTACTCATATTATCGAAAAATTGAACGTTGCCTTATTTTAAGATGCCTATAAAAACAGATTTCATGAAGGAAAAAAAAATATATCTTCATTATTATAGTTGTAGAAAGACCCCAGACATTTCACTAAAAAAAGACTAAAAAAATGTAGGGCCTTTTTTGAGAAAATTTTGAAAATGTTTTTGAGGCTTCATTTAAAGTATCCTGAAAATAAAAAAAATATTTATTTCAAACTCCCAAAGCTTTGGGTTCGTTCAGAGCAATTAGGGAATACCAATTTTGGAGAAAATCGGCTCAACCCGTTCGGCACTAGCGTGGATCACAGACGTACGGGCAGCTGTTTTGCCGTCAGTCGATTTTTCGGATCAAGGATTCACAAAACATGGATTCTCGCTGCACCAGGCGTTGGAAGAATTAATTTGCTTCACAGAGGAACACAATTCACCCACTTTTTCGGTGCCAGGGCCCGGCAATAATTTTTCTGCCGAAAATTCGCAGTTTTTTGGCGCACGATTACATAACTTTCTCTTCTTACGAAGTGTGATAAAGAAAAAAAAACTGCATAAATCTGCCCACAACAATTTTCATATTGTGCATTAAATTAGTTTAGTGTGCATTAATTTAAACTTATTTTATTAAATAATTGGGTCAGCAAAGGGTAATTTTATTCCACCTTGAAGAATAGAGGATATACTAGTATTCATTTAAAGTTTCTTGGGGGTACTTCACAGTGGTCGATCGAACGAACATACTTAATAAATTCAATAAGAATAAAAAACATTGAGGAATATGACTTTAATATCGTTTTGTACAAAGTGCACTTATATACAGTAATAATTAACAATAAATTACATGATTTTCAACCCTGTCAAATTGCATATACAAAAAACAAGTTTTAGTTGACCATTTTCTGCTTTTTTATTATCTTTGTGGTAGAGTATTCTTGCATAAGAGTAGAAAGGGCGAGGCGTAAATACATCTGGTCTATTTTTCTAGGAAAAAATAATTTTCCAGTGCGGTAGAACCCGGCAATTATAAATAAAAATCTTTAAGATTATGAAGGTATACTATTTCAATGAATACATCCGTGAAGATCTTTATTACTTCTTTGAAGCTTATTTAGGTTTACAATGTCGAGAGTCTACTTGGAAAAAAATATCTTCACATTATTTCTTATTTGAAAATAATATACCAGTTGTATTAATTCGCAGGCTAATATAAGCACTACGAATATGTTTCCTGTAGCCCGCGACCGCCAATTATTGACCAAAGTGATCAGGAAAAACATCTTTCAAGTACATTAAAATATTATTATTATCGTTTAACCAAAATCTTTCCTACGAGTAGGTTTTAAAATTATATTATTAAAAATATTTTGTTGACATTTTTATTCAGTAATATTATTATTAAATCAGTCTCTTTTTCGTGACGTGTAAAGGAACTTTTTTCTTTATAATGTTTATAAACATTATTTTCATTAGGGTAATAAAACTGTGTTATGTGCTCAGTAAAATAAAAAAGGTATTCCTGTATACAATGATATATTGTTTTAATTTTCTAATAGTTATTTAGTTATTTGAGAAACAAGTATCCTAAGATGTTTTGATCCAAATATCGAACAACGTTTTATCCACTTTGTAGGCACTCGAATGAACTATAATTATTTCCGTTTAAATTTAACTATTCACCCTGCGAAAAGTGACATTAAGACGTTCGTAGTAGTTAATAGGATGCTTTGGATTAGTTCCAATATTACTTAATTATCAAAGTGATAAATGTTAATAGAGGTCCTTGCATTATTAGAACACTTGTATTCTAATGCCTCTTATTAAGAAACTGGTAAAGTTTGATAGCCTAAGTGGATAAATTTCTATTATGTATTTAATACAACATTGATAATAAATAAATACGTCAATAAAAATCAACTTTTTAATTGAATATGTTCTTGAGAGACCATGGTAAGGATGATTTAAAATCATCCAAATAAGAGTGAATGAAGGATGAGTGAATGTCTTTAATTTGAATTTTAAAATAAGACGAAAAATGTTTTTTTTTATAGCAAGTGCTTAGAATTGTGATCACTAACATTCCCGAAATCTTCACGCACTTTGCTTATTATTCTGTATAAATTTGTCATCCATATTGCCCTTTTCTTCTTTATCTTGTTTCGAATCAAGAAACTGCATTTCTCGAGCGTTTCCTTCTGGTGAATTCCAGGGTTGAAGCTCCGATGACGCAAAAACTAAGTACAGCAGCCCAGGCACTATGAGGAGAATACTGACAATTACGAAGACTAGCAGCCATTGACCTGTCGTTTGCTGAAAGCACAAGGTACAAATATTATTTGGAACTTTCTTCTTTTATAATAATTACAATTTAGTATTAGTTCACAATATTGAGTTGAAAAAGTGCGTGCGTATTTTAAAAATTTGGTAATAAAGTAAGTATATTTGTATCCATTCTACAGAACGGAGAATAGGTAAAAAGAAATAAAATGCTGTCTATTGCGATCTAAATTTCTTTATTGTAAAAATATTATGTAGTGTTTTGAAATTCATTCCATTTCCGGTTTTATCAGTGCGCCTGTTGATGTCTGGAACCAGTTGAAGAAACGTCGTAAAATTTGTTTTGTTTTTTTACACTTCAATAAATATTAGTACAAATATTGGTTTTCGCCGCATCTTTGATTGTATCTAAAACCAATAGCTACTGTTTTCATTATTATTATAATTGAAAAAAAAAACAAAACATGTTACTAACCACATTCAATATTCTTAGAACTCTAAACAACGCCTTCTTTTGTATAACCGCTACTAGAAATTTGAAGTAGTTCTTTAACGTAGAATTTATTGCTATGAATTAAGGTCCATGTTTAAGTCATTTCAGTTGAGAATTGGGGTTGGGTTGCGTGGTGTGTACTTACGTTTTGGAAAGTGAGAAGGCTGACGATGAGCGGCGAAATGAACGCCGCCGTAAAGCTAAGCGTGCAGCTGATGCCCATGAGAATGCCTGAAAATTATCATTTCATTGTAAAGATACGGTTATACAAGTTGTTTAAATTAGCCAGAATCTTCAAACTACATTATGCATATGCTTATACTACGTATATGTTCATACTTTTGTTTTTATTCACATTTTTTCATTTTTATTCTTTGTTTTGTTTCTTTTGCTGTGTACTTTCAGTGATTTCAATACATCGTGTTTATATCATATGGTCCTTGAAATTCAATAACGTTACTGTAATCTTATGTTAGATATTTTCAAAGACGTTTGGTTAGTTTATATAATTATAATTAATGAAATATTTGTATGGTTTATTTTCATTTCCTATATTAAATTTTGCTTATTATGATAATCTTTTTGAGAACGATTGTAATCCAAAATGCAGAGTGCGTTTTGATGATTATCTTGAGATTTTGAAAAGACACTTATCTTTCTTCATGAGTCTAGAAAGTAGTTTTGGGTGTCTGCATACTTTTGAAGCTTGTCCAGGATGATCACAAATTGTGCGCCATCCTTTCACAATCGTGCCAAATTCTGAAGGTGTCAACGACAAGGTGTTTTTCAACTAGGCGCCATAGTTTTTATTATGTTTAAATTTAAGCTAAAGCGCAAGAAGCGTCGCGTCCCGAGGCTACCGCCGCGCCGTCTCCCAGCGCCCACGACGCAACTGGCGCGCGCCGAGGGGCGGGGGCGGGGGAGGACGGACGGGACGGACGGGACGGGCGGGAGGCGGGACGGACGGGACGGGACGGACGGACGGAGGACGGGAGGGACGGGAGGGACGGGAGGGACGGGAGGGACGGGAGGGACGGGAGGGACGGGAGGGACGGGAGGGACGGAGAGGGACGGAGGGACGGAGGACGGACGGACGCGAGGCGACGCGACGGGACGGGACAGGACGGGGCGGGCGGGACGGGGCGGGCGGGGCGAGGCGAGGCGAGGAGGGGCATTGCTCCCTACTATTCACCTAACCGATCAAATCCACGACACCTCACTCAGAGAGGTCCCTGTCAACATGCCCAAGTACGTCAATTGTCGCGGGCATAAACGGAGTAGACGGTTTTAGATAGGTTCTTTTAGGGCAACGTGGGGAGCAGTGTATGCTACTTCGTGTTGCTCGAGGATGTCGGGCTGGCGTATGGGGCGTGCTCTGAACCCACCTTATGAACTTTTTCTTACCTGCAAAATTGGGGCTGAGATCGACAAAACTCGCTAGAGGTCCGCAGGATATAGCTCCACTTACTGCTGTTGCTGCAGTCATACATATTATGGCTGATACATAATTACATCCAGAGAATGCAGAGCCTAGCGTCAGCAATCCCATCACAATACAGCCTGTAACACACGATGCATTGGTTAATTTACTTTGCCATGAAAATCAGTCCAAATCGTGAATAAGTAACACAATTAATGAAAATATAACTAATTAAAATTACTCATATGAATAATTCAATTATCTTGATATAAGAATGCCTTTTCTCATCTTTCTTTGTAACAAACTTTCAAATTTAATACACCTACAACCTGGCAGGGACTTCTTATAATAAGCGCTGTGATTATTCGGACTCCCCTCCAAAAAATTATTTACAAAAGGCGGGATTAGGAAAGAAGAGTTAAATGAAAACTAGTAGGAAAACGCGAAATACTGAACCGTCTCATTGTGTTAATAATTTTTCACATGTTTAAAAAATGTTCATGACATCATTTACATATCTACAATTGAATGAAGTTATGTAGAAAACTACAAGAATAAATTTGGCTGAAAAATGGCTTGGGAAGTTGGAACTAAATATTTCTAAAGAGTGAAATTGTTTATTTTTCACTTTCTCGTACACGTACGTATATATAAGTAATATATTAATAATATGTGCTACCTAGGATAGAGAAAGCTGTGTATGGTTCCGGAAAATCGATTTGGAGATTTTAACGGAAATACACGCTTTGACACCGAATTGCATTTCAAAACGTCCATCTGTCTGTCCGTCAGTAAGCCAGTCAGTCTGCCACTCTGTCCGTTTTCTCGTCCATCCGTGTGTGAAAAACATTAGCGCATAACATATACTTTGGATTTTTCCAAGATAAATATTACCCCATCGATCTTGAAGTCCTAAAATTTTTTAAAAAATCTTGGAATTTTGGGGTACTTTACATGAAGCCCTAATAACATTTTCAAACATTTCTCAAAATGGATCCAAAGTTTACTTTCCTGATTACGCAATTTTCCAGAAATGATTTTCTCGAAAAGGCTCCAAATGTTTTCCTCGTATGTAGCAAAGAAGAGTAAAGAATGTTGTGCTGGTTTCATTTTTGGAAACATATTTGTAAATTCGAAAATTGCAAAACATTAACGTTGCAAAATTGATGACAGAGATTGTTTGTCTCTAAAAAATGGGGCACGATCCGTGCTTGGTTTTTCTTTCCTCTTTGTTGTGTTCTCCTTTCCGCTGATACAGATATACGCACTAGACTACCACACATGTCGGCTTGATTGATTAGTGATTCCGAGCGCGTCAACTGCTAAGGTCATTAGTCCCGAATGTGTAGTGCAAGGTGGAAGGTGGTGGTGATGATCTTCCCTCACTGACTGGTGAGATCCAGCACCAACCTACGTCGGCGTCGGGAGAAGCTAGCAGTCGAGAATGTGCTGTACATCACAATCTGCTTCTCATACAAGGAATCCCATGTAGTATGCACCTCCATTATTTCCTGATATGCGTACCATCTAATTCAAAATGAACAATTCTTAATCGATATCTACTTCGAATTATAGTTATTCATCGATTTAAAAAAAGAAGTGTGGAGAACCATAATTATATTGCCTGAACACAAATTCTAATATTGAACGAGTCGATTAATTTAATGTACAAGAATAAGAAAGAATATTTTCCATTCCTTTTATTTATTTATTTATTTATTTATTTATTTATTTATTTATTTATTTATTTATTTATTTATTTATTTATTTATTTATTTATTTATTTATTTATTTATTTATTTATTTATTTATTTATTTATTTATTTATTTATTTATTTATTTATTTATTTATTTATTTATTTATTTATTTATTTATTTTTTATTTATTTATTTATTTATTTATTTTTTATTTATTTATTTTACGTCAAAAACAGTTAAAAACTGCGTATGACGTGCTATGGGGAAAAGTGAATTGTGTGCACATTTTCAAAATTCTGTGATCCCTACACTAAGTCATATACTACTTAAATTTTGAATTTTGAAAGGGAGAAAAAAAAGAAAAAAAATCCCATGTCATAAAATCTATTTTCAAGGATAAAAAGGTAATAAATTTTGGCTCTTATCCATGTTGTCCTTCAGAATAATACTTCCTGGCGCGACAACATGGAAACGATAATTTGAATAATTGTATTTCCCACTGAATTCTAGAAGACGTGCACAGAAAATGAAGTTACATTTATGTCCAGTAGCAAAACAAGGGGCCATCTCAGCATTTGCTCAATGGATCAGGGAAACTGGACGAAAAACCTGATCGAGATGGGGGTCATTGACCCGGAGGCTGCAATACAATATTTGTTACAGGTTGTTTATACACATTTATACAGTTCAAATGGTAAATAATGCATTACGTATCATTGTTAAAATTAATGGTACTTTTCTTGTGATGCTCAGTATTGTCTCTAATTGTATAGAAAGTTATGCGCAAAAACGATTTCACTTGGGATTTAAACTTTTCTATTGAATTTAATCGTTTAATGTCATCTGGCAAAGTGTTGTAAAATAATGTACATGTATTGAATGTGAATTTTTCGTAATGAGCTGTTGATACTGTCACCTGATGAATATGATTTCTACGTCCAGTGTTATAGTAATAGACATCGGCATTTTCTGAAAATATATTCCCGCCCTAAAGCAAGTCATTTTTGACAAAAACCACTGATTCATAAACAGACAAGGTAATGGTAAAATTCCTATATTAATGAAGAGAGGCTTACATGAATCACGTGGGTAGGATTTGGTTATTATTCGTACAATTCGTTTTTGTAATCTAAAAGTAATGAACTTAATTTTGTGTTCAATTCATTTAAATGTACGTTCCATTTAAGGTTTGACTGAATTGAGAGACCTACAAATTTTGTTGCCTTAACATCAGTCAATGGTACACCGTTCATCTTCAATGGAGCACAGAATTGTTTATTTGAAATGGAAAACTGCATTAAAACCGTTTTCTTTTCGTTTACTATTAGTTTGTTATTTCGAAACCAATTTGAAACATCTGATATTGTACTATTCACGGTTTCTTTATTGCAAAAGATGTTTGTATCATCTGCAAAGAGAACCGTTCTTCCGTTTATAATCGTCGAGGGCATATTGTTTACCTAAAGTAGGAACAGAATAGGGCCTAAAATAGATCCTTGAGGAACTCCACGTGCAATGGGCAAATCCTTTTGTACCTGGTATGGAAAAATGTGTTGAAGCGGAGTCTATTCACATAAATCATTTAAGAAATGAGCGTTTTCCCTTTCAGTGTAATAATTGCTTAGTAAAATTTGTTGTAAATGTCACTTGTTTTACGTGCTTAAGAAAACCACTGAAGTGACTGTTTTATCAACCCAGTAATTTTAAATATTTTCCGTCTCCCGACACCCACTGTTTTTCTTTCGAATAATAGAAAACGGTGTTTGAGAAAGATAGTATCAATATATTTGTTTACATTAGATCGAACAGGGAGTTCGATGTATTTTAACGGAACCAGAAAAATACACATGGGGCAAATGAACTGGTAAGCAGATCCAAAGAGTGTTCAGGTACATTCTAGGCAAAAATTGTACCGCACAGCCTCACCTGGGCTCACATAGCAGGTCCGTAAGTGAACGTTGCAACGCCCCCCGCGTGACCGCGCCGCGCCCGCGAGAGAAAGGCGCCCCGGGCGACGGGCCTCTCGCCCGGGCGGCTATCGCCCACATCTGGCCCTCGGAGCCGCCGCCACGTCACGCCCCTCTCTTTTATTCCCTGCCCCATTTATGAAGCCGAATCTCGCAGCGTGGAGCACGTGCCATTCAGTTGCAGCCGCTGAGCAAGCAGTTCACCGAGTTCGCTACTGGAGACAGTTGGAGAAGCTGCGCATGAAAAGGCCCAAAACCCTTGGTTGTTTCAATACTAGGCAGGTAGACAGACGACGGGCGGACAGACCGATCGACACCAGGCGAATGCCGGAGCAGTACGCTAACAAACGGGCTGCTGACCGCGCACGATCTTTCCTTCCTCTTCCTTGTCCTATCCTCATCCCACACACAGTTGCACGCACAATTACATGTACTACTCTTGCACAGAATGTCAGGAGACCAGTCGAGGGCTTAGAGCTTGTTCCGACTGCGGTACCGGGAGCGGTAGCTCAGTGCATCAATTGATGCCACTGCAACGCTTCTGACCGGGAGGTCCTAGGTTCCCACTCCCCACGGCGGCAGGATTTTCGACACTAGCTTTTCAGCTAGGTCGAATTTAGTCGCTGACTGGAGGAGAATTCTAGCGGCCGGCCGCTCTGATCGGTAGTTTTCCGTGGTTTCTCCGATCAACACCAGGCGAATACCGGAGCAGTACCCTACCAAACTCGCCACGGATCGCGCGCGATCTTTCCTTCCTCTTCCTTGTCCTATCCTCTCCCTTTACACACACACTTACACTAACATGCACTACACTACCACGTATTCCAAGTGACCGGTCGGGAGCTTAGAGCTTGTCCCGGCTGGGGCGGTGCCCCGCTGGTGGGAGAGTCCTCGTTAGGGGGAAACCCCACTAGCCGACGGTAGGTCGGCGCCGGATCTCGCCATCCAGCGGGCGGGGGAATATCATCGCCATCTCCCGAGAAAGAAAAAAACATGCCCTACACTAACGGGACTAATGACCAAAGCAGTTGACGCGCCCGGAAACACGAAAAAACCAAACCAAACGAAACCGACTGCGGTGCTGCCCCGTGGGAACGTTGCTCCAGAGACCTGTTTGGGAGCAAAGAGGCAGGTCGACGTGCAGGTCGGTGCCGGATCTCGCCACGCGGCGGGGAAGGCACGCTACTATCTCCCACATAAAACTTCCACTACTCTTACGGGACTAACTCGTTGACCAGCCGGGAAAGACGAAATAATCAAACAAACTGCGAATATCAATTTTGGAGAAAATCCTACCAGCGGTTCTGACGCTAATGTTGTCCATGGGCGAACAGACAACCAGACAGACGAATTTTTTTAGTATCAAGGTCTCACAAGACGAGGATACTGACTACAGTACATTATTAGAAGAAGTAATTTACTACATATCGCAGCAAGAAAAAAATATAATTTCTCGCTCTCAGGGACCCGCAGGTGTTTTTCTGTCGAAAATGCCCCACTTTTAGTTGCAGCATTACTAAACTTTCTTTTTACTACGTAAGTAGTACGTTAAAAGGAAAAATTGAAACTTTTGTCTCTTTTTGTTTATCCATCCCCAAAAAAGAAAAACAACGCTGCAGACATTTCGTTGTCTTTAATCTAGATTCGCTACTTAATATTGTTATAAAGTTGAATTATTCTCTTCTTCTATTTGGTAAAGACACCAAGGAACACCTTAAAAAACAATTTCCGCTACTCCATAAGTGCAGGCGGAAGGAAACGCAGTTTGTAATCTTTTGTGACCTTCCTGGTCGGAAGGAAGCGCCTAAGCGCCGCTTCTTTAATGAATGATGCAGTGCGTGTGTGTGTGGTGTAGTACGCTGTTGCATGTGCTGTAACGTTTTTAATTGGAGGTGTGATCCAAGGAACGTCCATTTTATGGAGTTGCAGCGTGGGCGGTGTGATCATCTGGGAATCCGATTGCGAGTTGGCTCCGTTAAAAGGCGTTTCGGCATCTCCTCCGCCCAATGTGCCTTACGGCCAGAATGACAAGGGGGCAACCACTCCTTCGTTTTTGCGACACAGAGAAAACACGGAACAATTTACATGGAAAACGAGTGTTGCTACAAAAGAATGTACTTTCTTGCAAAATTCGTCTAATCGTGATGTGAGATGCGAAAACTAAATCTTTTAATGCTAATACTTCAACAAATTCCAAAATCCAAAACTGGTTACGTATAGCCAGAAACATCTCCAAAGAAAAGTAATTCCCGGATTGAATTTCAAACTGCCGTGATACGGCGTTGCCATTGTATTGCTACCTTATATCTCATGGAAAACTCTCTTCAGCCAAAGAATCGCAGAATATTTCAATTTTCAGTTTCCAAGATGTCCCAAAATCACGTGAATAACTGAAATTTATAAAAATTTGTACATGGCCCTATTTAAAGAACGAATTTTGAAGAGCCAACTGCTCATTCTTACTCGCATTATTTGAAACTTTTCAAATGTTCGAAGATTTAATTTGTTCCATGCAAATTGGATGACTTTTTCGTAATAAAGTTTTCTAATTTCCTTGGTGTGGACTGTCTTTACGGTCTTGCCCGTTGCCATCTATTGTCACCTAAAATATTTTTTTTGAAATTTTCTCAATTTTGTTGGTTTACTAATAATAGTGGGAATTCTGATTGGATGTTGTTGACGTTCTTATAGGAAGAAATAAAAGAAGTCATCTGTGCTCGTGCACAGTCGCTCGACTTTTGCCGACAGCAGCGAGACTGACGATGACGGCAAAGCCGTCGAAAGCCGGCTATCTTAATAAAGCTGATATGTTGACGAAGATGACTTCTTTTATTTCTTCCTTACACATAATAAATCCAAAATATTACTTTACAATCTGGCATGTCCCATTGGTATGCGTTCTTTGCTCTTTTCAATAAAAATATTTAATCGAAAAGTTTGGAGAAGTTTATGAGAAAAAATTGAAAATGCCCTGTAGATGTCGCGTCAAGTACCACCAAAATGAAGTTACCCGTGTCAAATGCAAGGGACCGCGACATCAAATATATCAATCGGGGAATATTAATTTTCGAGAAAATTCTACGTACGGTTTAGCTACAAACGTTCGCAGGCGGACGGAGATGTTTTGCCGTAAATAAGCTGGCGCCTTAGCGGAATTGCATAACTGTGATCCATAAAGTCACAGAAGTTAATTAGAGACATCACGGGTGCCTGGTTGGTGATCGTTAAGAAACCCCGGGTTCTAACGGCATCGAGCCCCTGGCCGAAGGGATAAAAGGCAATGATTGACTACGACTTACGACGACTGACTATTTGAGAGAAGGATTACTCCAAACGTTCCACGCCATTACTTAAGAACATTGTTACGAATTGTGACGGAACTTGAAAAAAATAATAGGATAATAAATCAAAAATCCAATTTATTAATAGTTACATATAAAAAGATTTTTCTCACAGAAACAAATGTTTTGTCGCTGACGTAGGTAAATTCTGTCCTTCGGTTTCGTGTTCCCCTTTCGCATGCAAAATGTGTCTTCTCACATAGACACATATTCAAATTTCTTTGAGAATATAGTAACTGAATCTCTTTCTGTGCTTAAAGTGCAACATTCGACGATGAAAATTTTATTTTACTTATCTTGACAGAGGTGTCTTTCGTTTTCCTCCAGTCGAAGGAAGTCCCGAGGGAATTTTGTTAGAGCTTCGTTTCCACGGACCGCTTTTAAGTGTCTTTTGTTCAAGAAGAATATCGAGTGACACTGGCTGATTCTATGTCCCTAATGATTTTTCTCATTACTTGCTAGAGGAAACAGACTGAAAATGACTACAAAAGCACAAAGATTTAAGTTTTAGAATTTCGATTTCTCTGGAAGATTTGCATTCGAGAATTTATGAGTTCGAATGCTCCGTTCTTAGTAGAAAGACCTCCCCTACCTACAGGAGAATTTTAAAGGTAGGCTGTTCGGGCCAGTCCTTCCCTGGTTTCCTGTGATATAAGAAGAATCAGAATTCCCACAATTCCTGTGATATTTCTCAGCCTTTGGCAGAGTTTCATCTTTAAACTGGCCATGGGCCACGCGCGTTCCTTCCTTCCCCAATCTCGTCCCCCAAACACCCGCTCCAATCGCCCTGCGACGCAAAGGCTGATATGCCGACTCCCTCCTTTCATAAGACAACTTCCTTAAATCTCTGAACAATGAGCAGATTTTATGATTTCGAAACTTTCTTCTCTGTTTAATGTTAGTGACACAGGCCTACCAAAGTTGATACACATAAAGTTTAAATATTTTAAATCTTTCTGTCTGTGGATTCAAAATATGATACTTACACACCGAAGTTGCCATTTTGCGAACACCTGTTCGAGACATATAGTTGTTTCTTAACAAATAATCTCCAAAAACGGAAAAGAAGTATCCAAAAAGTGTTCTGCATATGTGAGGCACACCAGAAAGTACTCCTGTCTGGAATATAAAAATATGATTATGGAGTGACATGTAAAATATTGAAGTTATTTCAAAATTCAGTACAATTATGAAATGTATTTAAAATATTACCATTTTTATGCTCCACCCATGGATGTACTTAAAATAGGTAGGAGCTTGTGTCATGAGAGTAAAAATCCCCAAATTGCTGCTCCAATGTACGACAACCGTAATCCAGAAAACAGATGAACATGCTATTTGCGCCCAAGGTGTTTTTGGCTGGAAAAGCAAACAACAACAACAATCTTTCAGTACATTCGAATTAAGAATTCGTAACTTTTGGGCAGGACTTAACTAGGTTGGAATTTTAGCCCTTGTATAAAATAAATATCCGGTCCGAGGAGTCTCTCCCGCAAAAACTCAATGTTCACAAATTGCAATATCAAATAAAACAGGAATCGGACTTACAGAATCGAGATCCCGCAATCTTCATATGGACAGCACTTGACATACAGTTTGCAAAAGGCGATACTAATTTCATCGATAATGTTGAATGTTCAGAACGTATTTCCTCTTAATATTGGAATAAGCTACAGATGTCGAATCATACCTTCCTCTTGGATACAGACTGTCCCAAACTGGACACAATGTACGAGCGCTCGCACTCGGACCCGGGGTGCTCGTCGGGCGTGTCAACACCAGCTCCCCGGCCCCCAGGCGCCGGTGATGGGCCCCCCCCCAGCAGGAACGTCACCGCCACGCCGATGGAGCCCCCTGGCGACAGTGGAACCTGATCAAACGGCCACCTCGTTTAAGCGGCCCCCGCCCCGGCCCAGGCCGGAAGAGCAGCGGAGGAACTGTTGATTCAGTATCTTCTTGCGACGAGACGAATTGTCATTTTACTTAAAATTAGTTGAATGTGGGGCGATGACGCCGACCCATAAACTGTTTTAAAAGTGTTTTCAAAATTTCTTTCATTCTTCATTTCTTTTATGCGTAGCTTTGTTCAAATATATTCTTATAGTATTTGGCATTTGACTTAACAGTGAATCGTAGTTATTACAATCGTATTTACTTATCGTAGTACTTACAATTGCATTTGGTAAAAAAGTATCTATTCTTATTTCATAATCTTCAAACTATTACTACAACAAGGGGTATGTAGCTACAACCAGCATCTACTGATAACAATTATTCGGGAATATGTTTGGGAAGCCGTCAAATGGGTACGGTTCTTAACATGTGTTTGAATTAGGTATGCTAAGGCAAGGTAGATTCGTGTGGTATAGAGTTGATGTGTGAGTAAAAGTTATTGGAGATGTGGACTAAGTGCTTTCTGATAGATGTTACACTCAGGTCTTTGTGTAAATGCTTGTTCGATATAAAACAAGGTGCATGAGTTGTTAACGAAGAAATCTATTTTGTATTATTTGCCGTTTATTTATGATTGAAGCTGAAGCATAATTGGTTCAAATGGGGCATGGGTATAACATTAAAGGCCTGATTTTTTTATTTGTATAATGTGATGGAAAGTCACTTCCCTGAAGAGGAATTAATTGATAGCAAATAAGGTAACAAATATGATTCAATTAAAAGTGTTTATGATCTAACAACGCGACTGCTACGCCTGTTCTCATTTGCCATCTCTGTAAACTTGTCAGCGAAGCGCAAGCACGCCGCGTGCATCTCCCAACTTGCAAACTCCGTTGTGGGAAGGCTCTGCTCACAGGATGAGGATGTTGCAAGTGGGGTTTGCTTGTGAGGTCGGGAAGTGGATTTCATGGAGAAGAAAATATGGCGTCAACCGAGGGGAGGCGAGAGAACCGGAAAGGGGGTTCAGAAAGAAAACTGCGTGACGTTTTAAGTGCGGAAAGGCACAAATTAAAACAATTTTGTGCAAAAGGGCACAACACAAACAGGACTACAACAGCACACACGCATTGCTTCTAACGTTTGCAATTTTTGATAATTTAGAGAGTTAAACGAAAATGAGATAGTTCTTACAAAGTTTAACAAAAAACATCAGGAGCCATTTTTGAGAACGTTTTTAAAATGTTGAAGTTTCAGGTAAATAACTCAAAAAACCAAACTATCTATTTCGAACTCAAAGAGACTCGAGTTACTTTAAGGCATCGTGGAATATCAATTTTGAACAAAATTGTTTGGATGATTTAGGCACTAGCGTTGACCAGATATAAATGGACAGACAGAGGTTTAACCGTCAATCAGTTTTTCAGTTTCAAGGACCACGGATTCTGACTACACTTGTTAGAGGAGGTAATGTAATATCTATGTACAGGGACAGGATTTATCCATTTTTTGTTACCAGTGCCCGGCGAGAAGAGTATTTCGCTTTTATCGAAAATTTGCCGTTTTCCGGCGCACAATTACAATATTTTCTCTTCTTACGAAGCAATGGCGACAAAGTAAACTAGAGATGCTACAGAATGGCACAGTCTTTCTCGTAGTATAGTTTTCTAATATCCTTGGTGTGGTCTGGCTTGAAGGTTTTGTTCCATTCTCTGGCCAGCTGCCATCTATTGTCACCCAAAGTACATTTTTTGATATTATCTCAACTTTTTGCTTTCCTAGTAGTACAACCGAAATATTACTTCAATAATATTACAGAAGAGTGAAAACTCGTCCTAAATAGAAATTTTCATTGAAAAATTTGAAGCCTTTTTTCACAAGAATCTATTGAGTTTTCGAAAAAGTTCATTTGAAATCATTTAAAGTACTTCCACTCAAAATTTTAATAATGCATACAAATTGATGAAAATGTTCATATTAACGGATCATTAGTGACCCTTCACGTCCAGTTTCACTGTACTTATTTTAATCAACTCTTAACATCTGCTACATAGTGATTTTCTGAACTTACCCGTGTAAGCTGTAACAAAAGTACTTCTTTCGTTAGGAGGGATCCATTTTGCAATTATGTTGTGCATGGCGGGCCACACAACACCCTGAGTGACAAACATACATTCTTTGAAAAAACATATCATTATTTACATTACACATAAGTAATTCTAAACGTGTGTTATTTAAATTTTTAATACATTAAAAAAACGAATACTTGCCCCTATAAGTCCTTGTAGAGCTCTTATGGCGACTACTATTCTGTAGTCTAAACCTGCGGAGAATGGTATTAAAAATCCCAAGACGCACATCAGCATGTTGCTGAATCCATACACGGCTTTGGTGCCGTAATTCTGGGCTAAGACGCCCCCGGGGATTTGGGAAATCCAGTGCAACCAGAAGAAGCCCCCGAGGATGAGGCCCTGCTGGTACTCGTCCCATTCGTACCGCGTCTGAGTTGAGCGAAACACAGTCAAGCACATATTGCCACGCAAGGGTACAATGGCACTCTGTTAGCAGATGTCACAGTACCTGTGTATCATTGAGACGGGTTGAGAGAGTACCATTTGCAGCCGTTAGGATATTTGTAGGTGTTTGGGTTAGATTTTGTAGCAAGCTGAATTCAGTATCGTTTTGAAACGATGCCTCCGGCTGGTCACAGGCACTTAGTACGACGTCGGAGTTCTGTTTGGAAACTTGTTTGACCATAGCCACAATAGCCAAGTTGATGTTTGTGGTGACCATGTAGTTCACCACACATCCCGCGAAGATCAGGTACCACAGCACATCTCGCGCCTTCCAACAGCCTGAAACATAGTGAGATAGCGCACTGAATATTGTTGAGGAATGACATGGCAAAAATAGCCGTTGTGAAGGGGAAGGGGTTAAGCCAAGAGCATGATAACATACACGTTCCCTTGAAAATTTTTGCGTGAACGTTAATAGACGCTCTACGTAATCTAATAGTACAACTGACTGACGATTACGTATTGTTCTCCCAAATTAACCGAAAAAATTAAGATGTTCATAGCTGACGAAATATTAACTGTATTGCAATGGTCGCGGTAACCTGTTGAAGCGGGTCTGAGAAAAAATATGGTCGGATGCCGACACCTGATGTACACTCTGCGAAGAATAACGACAAGTTATTCAGAAAACTCGAACTGAAGCAGCCTGTTGTACATTGACTTCAGATAGGAAGGTTTTGTGTATGTTACTACCTATAGTTCAAGTGAAGAGAACTAAAAATCCGAGTAAATTCCAAGCACTAAAAAAGTACGAAGAGCAAAAAAATCCTTCGTACGCCTTCCTTCGGAGGGAAGGTAAAGTCGGATGTCCCATGAGGTAGATCTACTGTAGGTAAAAGATCATCAAGCCTAAAAGAAGCCTCTGAGCTAAATTCAAATCGCCTGTTTCTTCGTCCGAGAAATACTTTCTTTCTCCGCTAGATGGTGAAAGGAGTAGCGAAATTTGCGTGGTCGGACGGAAGACCTCATAACCTGAGTCTCGCTGTATACGTTCAATTTTGAAAGAATACAATTACTTAAGTTGAAATTTGTGTTAGTTTTTCAAGAAGTAGTATTTTTCAAGCTTTCGTCAAGAACTGGAGATTTGTCAACAGCTGGTTTTGAAATTAATAATTTTAGGAAACAAAGGGGGTTTGAAAATTAAAAAAAAATTTAAAGCCCTTGCGCGAAGACCGACAGACTCAAGCACAGTTTCAGAGACGGACGGGCAGACGGATGGTCAAGCAGACGGACAGACAGACAGATAGACGTATTGCAGTCAATCGATTTTTCGTCATCGAGGACCCACAAAACATGGATTCTGATCACACATGTTAAAGGACGTAATTTGCTATGTATGGGATAAAGATTTAAGCACCTTTTCGGGGACCGGCAATAAGAGTTATTTTGTGGAAATTTCGCCGTTTTCTGGCGGACGATGACAATATTCCTCTCCTTGTGAAGTAATGGCGAGAAAGTGAAGATGCAACTGGGGGGAGGCGAAGGGCTTCGCTCCCGAGCCTGCCTGGATCCGCTGCCTGTCTGGATACCTTTCCCTTCGCTGTGCATTTGTTCCTGAGCCGCTACGGGAGTATTGACATATTCCTATCGGAGGTCGTAGTTAGCTTTGCAGTCGTTGATTGAATGTTGCAAACTCACGTTTCGAACTTGCATTCCATATATTAATGTTATCTCTTATTTTCAAGCCGACGGTAGGTCGGCGCCGGATCTCGCCATTCAGCGGGGAAAGATCACCGCCATCTTCCGAGAAAAGAACATGCACTACACTAACGGGACTAATGACCAAAGCAGTTGACGCGCCCGAAAACACGAAAAAACCAAACCAACCAATCTTATTTTCAGGAATCGGTGCGTAATACAGAATTTAAACCACAAATCCTGGGGCATTGACAACCGGATAGAGTATCGTTCTTGTACAGATTAATTCATATTTTCGACAAACTACAGCCCTTTCTAAGAGATCGTATTTAGTTGTTTGTTTGTTTCATCTTGAAACCAGTGTTAGTTGCATGCTTAAATATTAAAGATTTTAATTATTTAATAACATATATGTTTATAATTAAAATTACTAATAATAGTAGTGGTCAAAAAGCAAATTAAAATAGGAAAAGAAATTCCAATTAGAATAGGTGGATGATATCATCTGATGTGGCGATCACGTGCAGAGAGAGAGAGAGAGAGAGAGAGAGAGAGAGAGAGGCGAGAGAGAGCGAGAAGCGAGAGAGCGAGAGAGCGAGAGGCGGAGAGCGAGAGAGAGAGAGAGAGAGAGAGAGAGGCGAGAGAGAGAGAGGGAGAGAGAGGAGAGAGAGAGAGAGAGAGAGAGAGTGTGTGTGTGTGTGTGTGTTTGCTGTGGGGCGGAGTCCTCGCCGCTGGGGCAGTCCCGTCGCCAGCGCCGTCTGACGGAGCAAACCAGTCGCCGGCCACTTCCTCGCGCCGGCTGCCCCTTCTGGGAGGCAGAACCGGTCGCGCTGACCTCACGCGCCTTCAGCCTCCGCGCTCCTCGGCTCCGGGGCCAGGCGTAGCTTTCCCCGGGAACCCCCTCCGGGAGCAGCTTTTGCTAATAATATGCGTCATTTATTTCTCGCGTGAACAACTAATGAATGAAGCTTAATAAAAACTAGTTCTGCGCTCCAAATGGTTTTCCCAAGTGTAAGGAACGGTTTGAAATGAGTGCGGCCTAAGACAAGGTTGTGATCACCTATCCGGGTATTCATAAAGCGTTTACGCGAGCAGGGAATCTAAATAAATCTAATGGCGGATTTCCGCTTGACGGGTTCCGCGTTCTTTCTCCTGGTTTTGCCGTACCCTGTAATGTTCTATCCACCAGTACTACACTTTCAAGGTTTTGTATCGATTGTTTCTTATAAACTGCCAAAAACTATCGTTTTTCCTTAGCGTAAGATATACTTATGCAAAGGATTAGAAAGATTAAAAAAAAGGATAATTTGTAACTAAATTCCAAAATCAAAAAGTAACTGGGTAAAAATGTATATAAATGTATAATAAACACTAAAATAAATGCACAGAACTATTGCAGTCATTTTTGACATATATTTAAAGTCAAGGCGGGAAAATGGTTTTTATTTTTTTAACTGCAGCCCAGCTGTTAAAAATATCTGAAAGAATTCACAATTTGTGTTTTAAGCGGAACGTTAGATATTTTTTTCGAGCCTTTTCCATGGTTTCAAGACACAATAAAATTATTTTTTTCATTTTTAAAAAATATTTTTTGTGTTTGAATTTGGGTCTGAAAAATTCAAAAAATATTTTTCTGATAGTATAAATTGTCTTCTTATTTATCATATTTTTTCAGTCAGATAAAATAGTGTTAAGTTGCGAAAACAATAAAAAACCACCTTTTTGGCTATAGAGGGGTATGGGTAGTGGGATAGGGGCTAAGAAAGCTTTCAAAAATATTATTTTTATGTTAGAATTATAATGTAACCACTCATACGTCATTTGGTTATGGGGAACTTTTTACCATCTTATCCGGCGGTACGCTTTGTTCGTGGCTTAGTACGCCTTACGTCGTTTTCGCCGCAGCTACGTCACACGAATTTGTTTCTGTTTCATAACTACCTGAACCCGTGCGATTACATTGCACACATGAAAATTTACAACAGCAAAGTACTCAATGTGCTCGACACAAAACCGACAATCAAAATATATGTTTCAAGTCGTTCCGTAGTTTCCAAGTTCCGTAGTTTCTAATGGAGGGGTTTGCAAATTCTGGAACAGTATGATCACAACTCACCGTCAACTCAAGAGTTATATAAAAATGTAACCGAAAAATATGTTTCTGGACCACCTGCTAGGAAATCCTGCTATCTACTGTAAGTTAAAAACGTAATGAATCCCATATAAAGAGAATCACTGAACATTTTTTGTAAAGGTAAGAAAGACACGAGTCAAACGATTGAGCGTTTGTACACACAGACTAATCTTATCATTTAAAACCGGTCTTTAATCTTTGAATTTAAAAACCTCGCATGGATCCATATCCATTCGTGTTGGAGATATTTACTCAATGTGATTTCAAGAATTCCAACCGTTAGTTTGTTTTTAAACACTCCAAAGCCAGCGTTTAGACTTCAGGATGTTCAATCTATGCAATTTGACTTGAAAAATAAAGTTACATATTTGCGACACGCGTATCATGCTGCTTGGAACCGTCACATCATCACAGCTCCGAACTCAAAACTCCCGACACACTGAACTTACCAAGTGAACATTAATGTGTTCAAATGCCATTGTAAACTGTATTTTACATATTTCATCCTCTTTTATAATAACGAATTGTTTAGCTAATAAAAATAGTAAGTTATTACTTCTTGTTTGCCTCACTCAAATGGTAGAAGGAGACTATCTCGCTCAAAACCAAAATCCGTCTCTTTCTGACACTCATCCTCCTATGGATCTGAGACGTGGGTGCTCCTCAAGTCAGACTCAACAAGCTCGAGGTTTTCCAAATGCGATGCCTACGTCAGATATTTGGAATTTCCATCCGTGACCGTGTTCGAAACGAAGTCATTCGTGTAAGTCACGACCATCAGGACGCATTTAAAAACGGCGGTTGCACTGACTCGGTCATGTCTGTCGAGTGAGCACCACCCGAATACCGCACCAACTCCTCTGGCGGCAACGACCAGCCCAGTGGAAGATCCAGCGAACGGCCCGAAGAAAAACTGGCTCAAGGACATCGAGGGAAATCTGGGGAGTCGCCGCCTCAGCATCAGCGATGCCAGGGACCGAGCCACAAACCGCCAGAATTGGAAGCATGACCTGCCCAACGTTCCGAGTCCAGCGACACCCACTGCAGCGAACTGGTTATGGGGCCAGCCCCCTCCACCAACCGCCAGCTAGGGACCGAAGAAGTTATTACTTCAACCTGATAATAATATTGTATGGTATTACTATAATATTATTATGAATTGAAGTATTGAATTTCGCTACAAAAAAAAAAAAAACAAACACTAGCTTAATACATTCTCCCAATCCACATCGAGAATATAATTTAGTGTCATTCAATTAGTTCAATAAAAATTCCGGACGCCTACAGAGTATTTAGAAAAGGAAAACAAGTAGGTACTTGTGTGATGAAGATATGCGTTTTTTTTTCATTTTCCCAAAATTATGATTTTCAGACTAGCGGATTTTTTGTGAGCAAACCGACCGTTGAAGCACCTCGCAGAAATCGTGGAGTCGGGCGCCCTTCCGCGCGTCATTCTAAATAGTGACGGCCCGTACCTCAAATTGGGCGCTCGCAAAAGTCAAATTTTATCGAAAACGGAAATTATGACAGCGAAACGTAATCTGCATGTCGTCATAAAATTCATCAACGTACCTGTGTTATTTTGTGTCCCAATCATTTTAAATAACCTTGTAGCTACATGCCTGTAAATGTTTCCCAATATAGATTGCAAACAGCTAACTCATGCACTGGCTACCTGTCTCCACAGCTTATCAAATGGCCTTGTTAGTAGTGTAAGTTGACCGTTGCGTAAAATTGCAACTAGGTGGAATAGTACCATCCAGAATTCGATTCATATCTCTCCAGGAAATAATAAACATAATAAAAACACTCCCTAATAAGAAGGCTCCAGGACATGACAGAATAAACAACAAAATCCTAAAAAATTTGCCACATCATGCCATAGCATTCTTAAATAATATTTATAACTCTTCATTAAGAACAGGTTACTTCCCACTATTGGCTTTGAAACGTGAACAAAAATTTACATCGCAGAATACGTACCTACATTAACTACATATAAACAATGAATGAATGAATGTAACTAAATTGAAGTATACGTTATGCTAACTGACTAATGTAACAACATAAAATATTTAACATGAATAAATAAAATGTTTACTTGAAAAAGTGACTTTCTCAGTTAATTGTAATATTTCATCTGAAATAAGTTCGTTTGTCTTTCATTTAATACATTTTTGTATCCTGTAAATCACTATAGTGATCGTCCTGTACATCACTATAGTGACGCACACAATGCATGGCCAACTAAAATAGACCTTTTTCAGCAGCAGTACGTCATCAAATGAATGCCTCGAATGATAAAGATGTGCTTGATTTATTAAAAGTTATATTATACGTAAATGGAAACGAAAAATTTTGGAACGTAACACGTGGATAAAGGGGTATACTTGCACTCGCGGTAAATAAGAAAACTTGCTCCTATCGTCGCTCGTTTTCTTGAACATACTTAATTACTATAATCGAATAAATCTGGATCTTAACAATTCCGGGGGATTTCCAGTTTCTCTTGTTCTTAAATGCTTGGAAGAGGTCCTCTTCTGAGAATTCGTGAACATATTCCACTGTTTCCACGAGTCTATCGGCAGCGTCAACTTCAGACTGGAGTCAAGATGCATCTTTGTTGTATGATCTGCTTTCTTCCAGATTCCTGCCCAGAATGTTTCGACGCTATCATTTGAAGGAGGGGCAGAATTGCCAGTAGGTATTTGAGTCAATTGCGATGGAGTTGTTGTTGTTATTGTTGTTGTTGTTGTTGTTGTTATTATTATTATTATTATTATTATTATTATTATTATTATTATTAATTTGCAACCATTTTCGTTTTACGATGACAAGGTTTATCATAGACCCACATTCAATGTTTACAAGAATATCTTAGTTTGAAGTAGAGAGTTTGTGGGACATCCACTTTTTTAATTGAACAAGATGTGAAAATTTGATATACTAAGTACTGAAACAACAAGTGAATTCATCACATTTGTCCTTGTCCTGATCTGACCGTCGTTCTCACAAATTACGAGTACCAACGTTCTTGATATAAAAAATTGTTTTCCTTCCAACATGCCAAAATCCAGTTATGATAAGTGATAAGTTATCATTTTCTTGTTTCAATGGGATTTTTTTTACATCAATGACTAAGATTTCCGGGTTACTTACAAGTAGAGAAATCAGAAAGGAAAGAAGCTGCTTCAATCGTTAAGCCCCTTTTACATGGTCATTTTTCGTTGGCACAGAAAAGTGACGGATCAGACTGGATGTAATTTGTACGGAAAAATTACGCATGCTTCATTTTTCGGTACAGATAGTATCCAGTTTGACTACGGCGCTCCTGTCGTCACTTTTTGGAACTTACTCTGGCTTGCTATGCGTGTTGTGCGATTCGTTCCTTTTGTACAGTTTCGACAGGGTCCGATTGTAATGTGAAGTGATTTTGTAGTGATAAATAAAACACATACTCTGTTCTAATGACGTCTCATTCCGTGGACAGTCCTAACATAACATAACTTAATTTGTTACCACAGATACTACGATCAACTGTTTTAATCCTCAGCGCTTTTTGCGTCCAGCGAAAATATTTTCATCGCTATTGCGTGCACAAAACAAAATGAAGGTGTAAAGCGCTCCTTCTCATGCATCCAGTTTCGAAAGTGGTAGAAGCGAGTAGGAATGATCGTTCCTTTTCTATCCACTTTCTATACAGAAAAGTAATGAAAAAATGACTGCGTAAAACGGGCTTTAGAGTCGCAGAGAAATGCAGCCCCGTCATCCGTCGTCCATGCACTGCGGGTTCAAATTGTGAAGCATGAAAGCTCCATTGCGAGCAAGTGGGGACACCCTCACCGTTGAATGTATCGGTACCTCTAGAATACAACTTACTGTATTTAACCTATTACAAATAATGGAGGAATACCCTACCGACTTCAGATATGCAAAACTACATTTTTGAAATTGTATATTTTAATCTTTAATATTCAAGAGTTTCCATTTTTTTTCATTTTAGGTTTCAATAGCAAGATTTCGAAAAAAGGACGAAATTTGGTCCGATCGTGATTCCATAAAGACCTGCTACGTTAATGTTAATAGGTTGATGCGCAGTGTATTAAAAGACGTAACAGAGGACACAGACGTGCACTAATTATGAGATAAGCGTGGGAGGAAAGACCGCTTTCAAGGAGCGGTGCCGCATTTAATGCAACTTTATAATTAAGCTACTGAGATGAGCTACTGAGCCACACGCCAGGGCCGGACCGGTTTAACACAGTAGCATTCGTATCACGCTACGGCACCTATGGAAAATGCTGTAGTTCATACAGATGAAAAGCGGAATGAAAAGTTTGAAAGAGATGCAGATTCCCCTTTAGAACCAAGACCTGTGAAACATGATGAAAGCAGTTTTGCTCTAGCAAAGTCCCGTCAAATGTGTACTTCCGTCAAAACCTCACGATTGACACAAACGAAAAACCATTCCATACTAGAAATTCAGTAAAGAAAATTTATATTAAAAGTAGTTATCTATTCTACGCTTTGTTTGCTATAACTAAAGCAAATCAATTAAAGAAAACAGTTTACAATTTTTCATCAAAGGAGGTGTCCCATTGGTCCTTGCCAGGTGCTAATATGATTACTATCGGATGAGAAGTGCCCTGGCTCGTGTTTAGGCTACCCGCCTTCGCGCGGGTCCTTTGAAGTTCTTCGATAGCTTTGGAATAGTTGCAGCCTCAGCCCTCGCGGGGCTTTGAGGGCGGAAATAGGGACAGCAGGACTGTGAAGGATGAAGCGCGATTCCTGGCCTGTTATGGCACTCATCGGACGAAATCTCAAAAACGACTGTTCAGAATAGCCGGCTCTAGAATTCTCCAACCAATCACGTGCGCTCATACTTCGGAAGATGTTTCGTTGGTTCTAATTATAGCAAGCCGTAATGCAGATTGAAACACGCACAACGCCTCGTATTTCTGGAAGTTTAGGGTCCAATTAAATAGGCATCCTTCATCGTAAATCTTAATAATCGTTTGCGGTGTATCAGGAAATTATTTCATTCGAATCTAAGCCATTGAGTTTGGCGAATAACGCCCAGTGATGTTTTCGTTCATCACGGGTAGGTGGGGCTGTGATATCTCATGCCTGATTGGACGTCGCCTGCCGTCACCTGCCGTCGCCATACAAACCTAGGTACGCCACCGCCCACCTCTCCTTCCAAAGCCAAAGTTTATATCTGGCAGAATAGCGTAAATCATTTCTTGCATATTGCCCCCGCTCTACTTACGGCGATCTCCCTTATCCCCAAAAGGTTCTTCATCCCTTTCTGGGCATCGTCGAGTACGCACTTGCGTCGTAACTTTTATTTTGAGCGAGTGTTTCCCACGTGAAAATGATTGAGAAGATCTGCTTTTTATGTCAACGAGCGGTGGGAAATTGTCCGACTTTCGCCCATATTTACAGCTTTTTCCGCGGAAACAATTATTATTGAATATTAGGGATTTGGCCGTAAAATAATCTACTTTCGGACTTGAACCTCAAAACCCATGTTTCTAGATGCGGATGCAGAATGAGATTATCACCTCTTTTTGCAGTCCTTAATACATGCGCGAAAAACAATTTAAAGAAAAAAGTGGGGCCATTTTTGGGTGAAAATTGTTTAAAATTTGCCTTTATTTCATGCAAAATTACAAATGGATGAAATATAGAAAATAATAGGGACAATTATACGTTGATTTCTGAGCGCCGGCCCGAGTGGGTGCGGCAGAGCGACTGCATGGTATAGCGGTAAAGCGCATGGAGAGTTATCTCGATGGACGTGAGTTCGAGTCTCGGTGCGGAAAATGTCACCGGTTGGAAACACCTTTGCCGCTTCATTTAGTAGTATAGTATTATAAATAATGCGAGGAAGTATGAGCTGTGTAACACAACTAGTTTCTGCAGCAAGAACCTACAATACATAAATTCTAACTAAACAACGTATCCGAGGAAGTAATTTACTGTATATAAGAACAAGCTTTGTCCAGTTTTTCGATAACAGGGCCAGGCAATAAGATATTTTAAATCGAAAATTCGCTGTTTTCCGGCATACGATTACAGTAGTTTCTCTTCTTACGAATTAAGGGCTAGAAAGTAAAATTTATAACTTTAAATAAGGTAATGTACAATATTTTTAAAAAATTAACAGTTTTGCATAATTTGTGACTGAAGTTAATGCAATGTATAAAAAAATTCTCAAAACCCACTCCGATTTTTTTCTTTAGATTTCTTTCACCATTGGAGCAAAGGTCGGTTGAAAAATGACGAAGGTCACATTTTCGTTGAACTCTCTGATGTATCGAAAATTATAATAGAAAGAATGCGAGAAAGTACATGCTGTTATTGCTCTATTCGTTTTTTTTAAAAAAAATAGTTTATTTAACGACAGTAAATGATTTGTAAATTTCTGTTTTTTTTCTTTAGAACCGGCTTACGTGGCACATGGCATCAAGTCTTGTCCCTGCAGTGTCTCTGACAGGGAGGTCCGAGGGTCGAGTCCCGACGGTAGCAGGATTTTCGACAATAGCTACATAGCTAGGTCGAGTTTAGCCGCTGTCTGGAGGAGAATTCTAGCGGCCGGTTGCTCTGATCGGTAGTTTTTCGGAGGTTTATCCATCAATACCTGATGAATGCCGGAGCAGTACCCTAAAAAGCAGCCGACGTACCGCGCGCGATCATTCCTTTACCTTCGCATGTCCTATCCTCTCTCCTTACTTACGTACACTTACACTAACATGCACCACTCGACCACACTTGCCAGGAGACCGGTCGGGGGCTTAGACCTTGTTCCGGCTGATGCGGTGCCCCGCTAGTGGGAGACACCTGGTTGAGGGAAACCCCGCAAACCGACCTGTAGGTCGGCGACGGATCTCTCCATCCACCTGGAGAAAATAACCGCCACCTCCCGTGACAAAACATGCACTACACGTACGGGACTAATGACCTTGACGCGCCCGGAATGACTAGTCAATCAATTTTCTTGAGCGGGAATATTGATGATATATCAATTTTCTTGAGCTCAAATATCTTGAGTGGGAGTGAAAATTCGCGCCTTGAGCTCCCTTGCGTCTAATTGAGGCGCCGGCGCTGGAGCTGAGTGGTGAGCGCTGCGTGGCTGAGTCAGAAGCCTCTGGAGGACTCTGCCCTGCGCTCCGTGATCTCTCCTGCCTGTCATTGCGACGGAGGGGTTAACGCCCCACTGTGACCTTGCTCCCGCCAGTTGCTGCGGAACAGGCTGACGACCTGATAAAATTTGGCGCACCCCAAAGTTCTGATTTATTGTTTCTTTCCGTCCACTTGAAGTAACTCGTAGTTAACGAAGTTTCTAAATGGAATACTCACATTGACTGAGTGAAAGCACATCGATAATTGCACCAACTCAAGGAATAATCACTCGCTTCACTAAGTGCAGTAATCAATTCACTGTAATCAACAATCATTAGCAGGGCTGAAATTTAAATGGAATATCATGTACTTGAATATGAGTGTACATATGACCTACAAATAATTATTGAAAATATGGAATAAAAGTTGGATAAGATAAAATGAAATAGTGTATGAATTTAAGGTTTAAGTTACATAAGGTCAATGAACTCGGTTGTATCATTTGCTGTAGAGCAAAATTTACTAATATCTTTTTAAATGCGCTTATAATACGCTATTTATTTTCTTTCGTAAATGTTGAAATGTGAAACTTCCCCTTTTTGTCGCGTAATAATGTTTTGTGCTGGCTAAATTGCCGCTCAACATAATTACTAATGAATTCCATATTAAACCTTGCAATATTTTGTAGAGTTAAAATCATAACTACTTTTAAACTCGATTCACCACTTTAAATGGCATTTAAAGTTGCACATAACCTTCCAAGAATAATAAGCAACATATTGCAACTAAAATGTTGAATTTGTAAAAATATATTTCCTTAAATATGTAAAAATATGTACTATTCCTGGAAATGTTGATCAATATGATTGATCAATTTGGTTTCAAATCACTTCAAAAAGATTAATGCGTAAATATTTGACAAAAGTTTGAACGAAACTAAAGAACAAACAAATATGTAATTACGTACAAATGCTAGCCCTGAACTGTAGGTTTCCATGGGAAATACACTGCGCATGTCGGATTGTGTTTTGTGTTCACCCACGTTTTGTTTAACCAAACAATGACAAAATAACTTACACCGCGACAAAAACGGCACCGCAATGCAACTTCATCAGCTCTGACAATTAGACCGGGAGAGGAAGCTGACGGCATCAACTGATGTCACTGCAGTGCCTCTGACCGGGAGGTTCTAGGTTCGCGTCCCGTCGGTGGGAGGATTTTAAAGACTAGCTTGTCAGCTAGGTCGAATTCAGTTGCTGTATGGGGGAGAATTCTAGCGACCGGCTGCTCTCATCGTGATTTCTCCGATCAATACCAGGAGAATGCCGTACTTCAAGAAACGGGGAACGGACCGCGCGCGATCTTTCCTTCATCTTCTGTGTCCTATCTTCACCTATTACTTACACACACACTCATATGCACCACACTACCACATATGCCGGGAGACCAGTCGGGAACTTATACTTCGTTGCCTTTTTTTAAACGTTGTATCTCAAGGACACACGCGAAAGAGGAAGAGGCAAGGCAGACTCCAATGGGAGCTACGTCACTAGAGCTCCAACTTTTATGGCTCTAGTTTTGGAGTCTGCTTTCCCTCTCCATCGTCCGCGCGTGGCCTTGAGACGCCACGTTAAAAAGCTAAGTATAGAGGCGCCTGATCTCACCATCCAGCAAAGGAAAATCACTGCCACCTCCTGAGGAGTAAACATTCACTACACTTACGGGACTAATGACAGCAGTTGACGCGCCGCGAATCACTAACAATCAATCATCACTCTGTCAATTAGCACACGGCGACTGGAAATATTTCGTATCGAATTTCCATTTTATGAACAACAGTTTGGAAAGACGATATACTGCCAAAAAATAAGCCTGCATCTTGTAATGATATCATTAGCTTGTCAGTGGAACTAACTTCCCTTCCTTAATATTCATTTATCTGACGGCGTGTAGGTTGCCTGGGAAGAGCCCAGCTTTGCGCCTCCTTATATTCCGCTTCTTTTTTAATAATTTATTTTACGTCAAAAAAAAAAAAAAAACAGTTGAAACTGCGTATGACATGCTATGGGGAGAAGTGAATTCTGTGCACATTTTCAAAATTCTGTGATCCCTACACTAAGTCACATGAATACATAATACATGAATTTTGAAAAAAAAAGCTCTCATGTAATAAAATCTGTTTTCAAGGAAAAATAAGCCATATATTTTGGGCTCTTATTCATGATGTCCTTCGTCAAGGAATAATACTTCCTGCCGCAACAACATGGAAATAATAATTTGAATTACTATATTTCCCAATGAATTCTAAAAGACGTGCACAGATAATGAAGTTACATTTATATCCAGAAGCAAAAAAAGGGGCCATCTCAGCATTTGCTCAATGGATCAGGGAAACTGGACGAAAAACCTGATCGAGATGGGGGTCATGGACCCGGAGGATGTTGTACAATACTTGTTACAGGTTGTTTATACACATTTATACAGTCCAAATAGTAAACAATGCATTATGTTATTATTATTGTGTATGTATATATTCATGCGGCGATTGGATAATATTGCAGTTTCAAAATTATAAACGCCGTAAGAAATACTTGCAGGTATGAATGATGCTGAGTAGTTAGAATATAGTAGTTACATTTTTACGTTTTTTGCTAAAAAGCACAAAAATGCAATAAAAATCACCTGTAAGCTGGACTTCAGCGGTATTCTCTAATAAGATCATTCTCAATTAGTTCCGAAAATCCTGTCAAAAAATCTTCTACAACTATATTTTATTGTTTCCCGAATTTGCATAGCACTGCCATATTTTTGTCCCCTAATTTTTGAAGAGATTAAAACTCCATAAAGTCAGTCTAATTGTGTTGACTTCTAATTCTGCACTTGCTCTATTTATCGTATTGTAGGCGAATCTATATAAACATTAAAAGGGGAGTGTTTTGTATGTTTATGTAAATAAAGTGTTAGTTACGTTTAAAGAGAATAAGTTGTCGGTCACATTTACTTGAAAATCAGTATTTGCGCTATGCTTCAGAATGTAAATGTGAGAAGTCGAACATAAGCACGTAAATGTGATTCCGAAGCATTACTCCCAGTTTGGTTTTCTCCGTATTTACTTTAAGTTCTGGAAGTTCCAAGTCAATACTGTTCGTGCGGTTTTGCAAATTTATTTTTAAAAATACGTTAATAAGTGTACAAACGAAATGAAATCTGCCGCGCGGTGATTGACTTATCACATTCAACCCCACCTACATAGATGTATTTAGGTGGCGTTGGTTTAATTCCCGGCTTACTCTCTAAGATCGCAGCGCCAAAACACGCGAAAAAACAAAAACAAAAAGGTTTTTGTAAATTTCTTAGAATCTTCTGGCCGCATCAGAAAACCAATTATCAGTTCCCCACCAGGAGACGGAGACGCGTCGAATGACACCCCATACATCTCGTTTAGTGCACGAGAAGCGGTCTAGCCGTGAGTGAGAGATCCGCACACACACTCTCCATCACTTGAAAAAGTGCAAACAATTTCAAACGCGTCTGAAGTGTATATATGCAATTATTTCGATAGTCAAGAACAGTAGCCTTTTATCACTTCTACAAAAAAATGAATGAATCTTAATTGTCACAATATTTGCAGCACATTATGCAGACAAGCGAGGATAATTGCACTTATAAATTAAACATTAGAACTAAAGACTTCATTGAATCACAGTGAATCATCAATGAATCATTCATATATATATATATATATATATATATATATATATATATATATATATATGAATGATTCATTGATGATTCACTGTGTTATTCCGGCTTTTCTGGTAATGTGTGCACCTGTGAATTATTCTCACATTCAGTGCGTCGCTTCCGACGACATAGCTAACGTCATGCGACCGCAAGGTTCCAAGGAAGAGGCCGCCCTCCATTCAATATTTCCCATTTACGTGTTGCGTTACGAAACCGAAAAGTTTTTTATAATATTATAATGTTAGAGACCAAAAATACCTATTTTTGTATTTCTGTTAAAATAATTATGAAGAACAGTTGTAGCGGCTGTAGATGTACCACACTTAGTTTATTGCGGTATACATGCGGTGATATTTATTGTTTTGAGCACTGTGGGGGCTATTGCCTTTGTGCGGGTGTCAACAGTTATTTTGTTGCTGCAGGCCACTAGCCTCTGCTGGGCATTGCCAAAGCGCAATCAGCACCGAGCCATGTGAGAGGCTTCTGCGGTTGGATTAAATTCCCAGGAACTCGGAAATATCTAAACTATTCCATTCTCAAACCAAATTCTATTTTGTCTTCAAAATGAAAATATTTGATTGTGTTATTCTACGTCTTCTAATAATGCGCGTTCCGTCTGAATTTGCATACTCAGTGCGCCACTGTTCACGTCACAGGTGACGTAAGGCGAATAGCAGGGATCCAAGGAAGAGGCCGCCCCCAATTAAATATTTGCTAACCGCCGGTTTCGTTATGGAACACCAACTTTTTTGTTATTCCGAATATGTAATGGATCTTAATGTGAATAAGTGTAAACTGTACTATGTTATTGCAGAACTATTCGTGAAAATTGTTAATTTTTTACAGAGTAATACGAGAGCATAGTATTTGCTATCCTTGAGCACTGTGTGTGGTACTTTCGTATAATAATTTTGTGCGATTTTATTGAACAGCATTTTTGCTGCTGCATGCTACTAGTTAATACTACACAGTAATAATAATAATAATAATAATAATAATAATAATAATAATAATAATAATAATCAACAAAACAATCTTGTTTTTTTCAAATGTGGTTCCTTAGGCTAAACACATAAATTATGATAATTATACTTGATCAGTGAATAACATCTTTTAGTGTACATTCTCTCTTTTCAATCTTCTTCTCTTGAAGAGGAATAACTTTTTGTATTATCTAGGGTGATGAAATGAGGCGCAATCAGTATATTTCTCTGAGGAGGGTATAGATTCAGTGCGCAGCCGATTTGGTGTTTTCTTGTCAAGAAGTTTTCATTATACTGAATTTAAATTTCAATTTTACTTCTTTATTTATAGTAATGTATTATTGTTCAATTGGGTGTCATTCTTTACAATAGAAAATCAGTAACAAGTATCTTTGTGAATATGTGCTATCGGCTTTTGAGGGGCTAAATTCCCATGAGCCCCTTGCCCCTTGTATACATCACCTCTGATTAAAATATCAAGATGTGAAATTTTTTATGTGTCATTGTTCTTGAAGTTTTGGACTCCCACTTCTGAAATTATGCCTCAGCGATTCTTTTCCCGATGAACTGATATCCAGACGAGACTCCTTGTCCGTTCCTGTGTCTCCTGTTACACAAACGGCCTGTCAAAGCCTTCGGATGCCTCACACAAAGCATGTGCACTCGCAAGGGGAGAACCGGGAGCGGTAGCTCAGTGCATCAACTGATGTCACTGCAACGCCTCTGACCGGGAGGTCCTAGGTTCCCACTCCCCACGGCGCCAGGATTTTCGACACTAGCTATTCAGCTAAGTCGAATTCAGTCGCTGTCTGGAGGAGAATTCTAGGGGCCGACTGCTCTGATCGGTAGTTTTCCGTGGTTTCTCCGATCAACACCAGGCGAATGCCGGAGCAGTACCCTACCAAACGGGCCACGGTCCGCGCGCGATCTGTCCTTCCTATTCCTTGTCCTATCCTCTCCCCTTACACACACACACACACACACACTTATACTAACATGCACTACACTACCACATATTCCGGGAGACCGGTCGGGAGCTTAGAGTTTGTCCCGTCTGGGGCGGTGCCTCGCTGGTGGGAGAGTCCTGGTTAGGGGGAAACCCCGCTAGCGGACGGTAGGTCGGCGCCGGATCTCGCCATTCAGCGGGGGAATATCACCGCCATCTTCCGAGAAAAAAACATGCACTACACTACCGGGACTAATGATCAAAGCAGTTGACGCGCCCGGAAAAAAAAATCAAATCAAGCAAGGGGAGAGTGGTTGAAAATTTGAACTCCGGGTGCCGTTCTGAAAGGCTATTGCCTCCGCTAATCATCTCACATGTTCAACAAAAACACTATTTTCCGTATTCCGAGAATTCGAAACAGATATTAGTTTAGACTAAATTCAGAAACTATATACCCCACAACTATAATTAGCCTAATGCGTACTCTCCTAACCTCCGTCCCGGGTAACTCCCATTCCTGAAGACTCCTTCCTTCTTTGCGCTCCCACCGCCTTCCCTCCATCTCCACCCCCCCTCCACGTCACTCGCAGCCCACGCCCTTCGCCAATGGCCTGCGAGTGCTATTAGAGCTCAACGCCCTCACAAATTGCAGGCGGAAGTTTCCCCGTCGTGTTCGCTAGACAGTTTCCTTATGCTCTTTTGATAATTTATTATTTCTTCACGTCTATCATTTATTCAATTTCTATTCATTTATTTAAGGTCGCTGTTCAACAACTGGGTCATAAACGACCACAAGTATCAATTTCGAGTTTACATAAGTTTTACAATTATTTTATTACACGATAATATGCAGTTCACACAAACATGAAATTGTAATAACGTGTCAATTTTCGGGTTATTTACTTCACTGGGATAGCTACACATATTTATTTATTTACAATACAATGTCTTTGATATTCATAACACTACTATGAACTGTACTATGGCAGTACAGCCCTGAAGAGGACCGCGATATGTCGGTCGAAACGTCGGCACCTCAGCCTTCGACGCGGCGTCACCCGGACAGCCCAGATCATAATTCTGGCCGCGGAAGCCTACGATGTCAAAGGATGGATTTATATTAAGGTGTCAATTTTTGAGATTTTTAAAAGTTGTAAAACTTTTATACATTCTTCTTGGGGAGGAAATGGAATTAAAGAATCTTTTAAGTTTAAGGACAGTCTTATACAAGCTATTTCAGGGCACTCTAGAATAATATGGGATGCAGATACTTGGGCTCCACATTTAGGACAGGGTAATGGGTCAGTTTTTTTTAATAAGGTGAATGCGGGAGAGATTAAACTGGCCAATACGTTTTCTCATACGTCCAATACGTACCTAGTCAATTTATTAACTTTCTGATATTTATAAGTATACTATATTTTGTAGGAATTATACGAATAAAACACGCCAGGGCCTTGGTCAGGGGCCTTGCGTCGCCGTCCGAAGGTTGAGAGCACCTTATCGGGTGCACGCGCGCCCTTCGGATCTCAGAGGAGGAAGTTCGTCTTCGAAGACGGGAAGGACGCGCGCGCGGGCGATGTTATCCGAGAACAGCGCTGGCGCACAGTGATCAATTTTGCGTTGCCTATTCCTCCCTTCGCCAACTCTATGCTCTTATTAATAGAAAGTCTTCCCTTAACCTAAAAACCACCATTCACTTATATCAATCACTAGTCCCTGCAATTACGTATGCTGCACCGCTAAGGGGAGGTGCCGCCCCCTCAACAATAAAGCACATCCAAACCCTACAAAATAAAGTCCTCCGCACTGCCTTAAACGTCCCATGGTATATATCTAATGATCAAATTCACAATGATTTGAAATTCCCTACAGTCGCCCAGCACATCGCCCGCCTCTCCGAAAGATTCTACAACAAGCTTCATAACCTTCCCTTCCAACCGATTTTCTCACTAGGAAAAACCACTCACCCTCATCTAAACCGCATCCCGTCCAGATTCCCCAAAGATAAATTCCGCCCTCCGTAACTCCTACGCTTTTTCCATATCATAAGCGCCGTCATCTCACCCATACCACAAACCACCGCAATAATTCCCAAGCACCCCAACCTGATTTTCTTGTAGAGGAGCCCAGTGGGGTCATCCTCCTCTTATTTTTGGTCTGTATATTATTGTATACATAATGTAAACAAACAATTATGTAAAGTGGCAATGTACGCTGTATCAGAAAATATTTGAATAAAAAAAAAAAATTGCGTTGCTAGGGGGACAAAAATCCTAGTGACGAGATCTTTGAGATTAACACTGTTTTTTGGGTACAAGTGTGTTCACTATCAACATGGGTATTGGCGATTGTAAAGGCAACACCTTGTGGTCGAGTATGCCCGGGAATGGGCGGTCGTCAATTCGATACCGGGCAACTGCCGGTAGTTAGCTTCATGAGATAAACTGGAGCGAGTTTGTGGTCTTGCCGAAATTGAAATGGTAATCTAACAGCTCTGACTCCGATCCTTTCCAGGTGAATGCCGGAGTATCACCATATACAAAGACCTCAGTCTACTGCAAAAATCGAAAAATGATATAATAAGATAATTAAGAAACGCTTCACAAATCTTTGTAAACGCATACAATATTTAAACAAATTTATTATAGGCTCTTATACTTCGTAATAAAAAAAAATAAAACGAACTTTCAACATACAATAAGATTGTTTGTAAAGAAATAATTTTGATTCTGGGGCTAATCTGTCCTCTACCCGCATGGTTGAGGTCCCAAGACGTCCTTGTTTTTGGCTCAATTTGCAATCTTTCAAATGTTGAGGTTGGAGCTGAAGAATGGTGTGTTTGTAGTCTCGTTCACCGAAGAAGTTCAGTGATGCTGCGCCATGGCGCAGCTGCGCCCTTTGCCGCTTGAGTGCGCCAACAATTGATAGCGCCGCTGCGAAAATCTGCTCAGCAGAAAATGGAAGTTCAACCGCTTGGCGAGTTTGCCACTGGAGAAGGATGTGAACTTCATCAGAGATAATTCAATGAATGTTACAAATATACTGTTTTGGCTTGCAAAAGAGAAAATTCTTGGTTCATATTTTTAAAAAATATAAAAAATATTATTTGGGATTTATCTGACTTCAATAAATTACTATTGCTCCTGAATTATCCAAGCGGAGAGCAAAACGAGTTCAAAACATTTTCTTTCTTTCAGGAAATTAAATATATATATATATATATATATATATATATATATATATATATATATATATATATATATTTTATGAGGGCGATAAACTACAGTCTTAATATTATTCACACTTGCATAATCATAATGCTTTGTTGGCTTAATGACAAATATTATTACGTGATGCAAGAGAAACATCAATTTTCTATGAATAAAACATCTTTTAATTTGTACCTTCCATCGTAATAACTGCTTCTGCTAATAACTCATTTGCAAGAACGTTACTTACGTGCAGAAATATTCATACGATTCCTTCTTTCTATGAGTAGTTTTTCTACGGCTGTTCTGCCGTGGGTCACGCTCTGCTCGAGTGCAATTGAAGAGCGGGGTGGAATTAGCGCAGTTTAAGCAGCGCTTAGCCAAGTGCTCGCACTCCCGCGCTGATAGCATCGCGCGCTCGCGGCCGCCCTGACGAGCCGCGGCGAAGCGGAGCGGGGACCGAAGAGGGTGGGGGGAGCGCGTGGCGTGGCGGGGATGAATGGGAACGGAGGTGAGGAGAGGCATTTGGAATTTTCAAAAAATTCCACGATGAAATAGTCTTGCGTCATTGGTTTTAATCCTCCTTTACGCTCCCCGAAAAACGCAGTGTAATAAAAACATTTGGAGTAATTTTTGAAAAACGATTGAAAATTTGAAGCTTTTGATGCGTTTTTGATGCTTCATGTAGGGTACACCAAAAATCAAAATAACTATTTCAAACTCGCAGGACCTCGAGTTTGTTCAGATCGATCAGAGAATATCATTTTTGGAGAAAATTGTCTGAACAGTGGAGGTGCTAGCATTGGTCACAGACAAACAGACGGAAAGACGGTTTGCTTGTCTAGAGATTTTTCGGTATCAAAGAACCACAAAATGTTGATTCTACCTACATAGCGTTAAATGAAGAGTTTGTTTGAAAGTTTCATCTGAAAAGTGAGATAAGCAAAATCTTTTCTTCCCAGAACAAAATGAATGAAACAAGAAAACATTACTCTTCAAACTCTTAAACATGTCTGAGATCACGGGTCCACTATCCTTGTCCATTGTTCTATCTTCGGTGTCTGATGATAAAACATCTGTGGGAAATGAAGGTCATGGCCATAAAATTAAAGCTTATACGTAGAAGATACGTCGCCGATGAGGAAGCCTGGGTGCCAACTAGCACTAGTTTCCGGATGAGATTGCCATGTAATGTTGCGAAAAATCTATTTCGAAAATTCAACGGATATTCAGATTTTGGGGCCCTTGATACCGAAAACGTGTTTTTGAAGGGTCCGTGATTCATTGATTGATTACTGATTCCGGGGATGCAACTGCTGAGATACATAGTCCCGTAAGTAGTGCATGTTTTATCGCAGGAGGTGGCGGCGATCTTCCCTCGCCGAATGGTGGGATCCGACTCTGACTCACACTTCAGTTGGCGGGCATTCTCCAACCTGGTTATGTGATAGGGCAGCGCAGGTAAGTGTAAGTTTGTGTAAGAAAGGAGTGACGATAGGACATGGAAGGGGAAGGAAAGATTGCGCGCGATTCAAGACTCGTTTGTTGAGAACTACTCCAGCATTCGCCTGGTGTTGGTCGGATTGATTGATTGATTTTTTCGTGTTTGCGGGCGCGTCAACTGCTTTGGTCAGTAGTCCCGTTAGTGTAGTGCATGTTCTATCTCGGGAGATGGCGTTGATATTCTCCCGCTGGATGGCGAGATCCGGCGCCGACCTACCGTCGGCTAGTGGGGTTTCCCCGTAACCAGGACTCTCCCATCAGCGGGGCACCGCCCCAGCCGGGACAAGCTCTAAGCTCCCGACCGGTCTCCCGGAGTATGTGGTAGTGTAGTGCATTTTAGTGTAAGTGTGTGCGTAAGGGGAGAGGATAGGACAAGGAAGAGGAAGGACAGATCGCGCGCGGTCCGTGGCCCGTTTGGTAGGGTACTGCTCCGGCATTCGCCTGGTGTTGATCGGAGAAACCACGAAACCCCACCCATCAAAGCAGCCGGCCGCTAGAATTCTCCTCCAGGCGGCGAGATGAGATTTTCTACACTAGCTATCTCGCTAGTGTAGAAAATCGTGCCACCGTATTGGAACTCAAACCCTAGGACCTCCCAGTCATAGACTCTGCAGTGACATCAGTACAACCTGAGCCACACAAGCGAGTTTAATCGTCCGTCCGTCTGTCCGCCAGACCACCCGTCCGTCTGTGAACAACGTATCATTAATTATATAGTAACTATTCATTACATAAACACCACTTCGATGATTCAGTTTTTAAAGGGTTACACGAATATATTTTTTCACTCTCGCATTCTACATACGTAGTATAGTGATAGTTATGCTGCGGAGAGGAACAACGATTTTTTGTGATGTAGGTACCTTATACTTAAAATGTGAATTACTTTTGTTCATCTATGTAGTAAATTACTTCCTCTAACATGCATTACGAATCTACGTTTGGTGGATCCTTGATTCCAAAAACTGTTTACGACAAAACTGTATATCCGTCTGTCTATGAACAACGCTAGCGGCTATGGTGTGAGCAAGATACGCTCAAAAATTCATTTTTCCCCGATAGATATTACTGAAACCGATATTTTAATTTTTGGAGTAATTTACATGAAGCCTCAAGAACATTTTCATTTTTTTTAATGGCTCAACATTTTTTAATAAAACTTTCTTAAAGTTTAATTTTAAAAATTGGACGCTTAGAAAAAGGTACACATCAGGCATTTTTATTCATTATAGCATTTGTGAACAGGAGTGTTTCAAATTATCGCTAACGAAGCTTCTCCAAAACTCAAAAATAAGTTCAAAATTGCATATTTTCAGAAATGCTGAAACAATTTCATTTTCACAAATGCATTTTCTCAAGAAAAGCTACAAATTTTTCAAAAAAGTTTGCTTATAGGAGTATGTTTTATTCTTCTGTAATATTATTAAAGGCATATGTCAGTTCTGCTATTGAGGACCGAAAATTTGAGAATGTGTGAAAAATATGTTATAGCACAGATAGGAAGCAACTGGGAAGAGGGTGAGACGATATTGAAAAGCTAACCTAGGCTAAAAAAATTAGAAAACTACTTGGTGTGAGAAAGTCTGTGCTATTTTATAGCACTACTAGTTTTAAATATCTCACGTCATTAATATTTACATTTCAGTCATTTTTATACATTATTGTATTTGTAAGTACAAGAGCTTCAAATGATTTCTGATGTACCTGAAAGACTCATAACTTTTCTGAGGAAATTAGCTCGAAGTCGGGAAGATTTATAAACGTTCAAACGATATTTTCTCATGAATTTCTCTACATATTTTAATAAAATCATGCATACATGACCAAATCTTACTATTCTGTTATATTCTTAAAGTCTAATTTCAATTCGAGTACTGGGGTAACGAAATGGGAAAAAGTGAGAAAAGGTTTTTAGCGCGACGGTGGGCAGCTGCTGGAAGAGGGAGGTGCAAAATCGAAAAACTTTCGCTGACGTCGAATCTAACTGGTACTGAAAGTCTGCTCCATTCTACAGCACCACTAACTTAGCTTATTTGCATGTATCTGAAATTAATGTATTTTGCAGCTTCCAGTATTAGTATGCTCTGGAACTGATTTCTAAGGAATTTAAATTCTAATAAATGTATTGAACAACTGAAATTGTGTTATTTTGATTTTATATCAATTGTAGAATATGTCTATCCATTTTAAGTGCATTGGCAGTATTACTCCAATCAATTTAATTAATTTTTTTTCAAGAGATTTTCTCAAATAATTTACGTTAAAATCCCCATTTAAAACAATACATTTAATCCTTTAAATGATTATGTTATAATGAATAAACTTCATTTGTCAATATTGTAAATTTGTCTCTACATCCCATTATCGAATATTGAAAAACATTTCAATTCAAACATTTTGAATTCAACATTTCGAAGTCCATTGACCTCTACCGATAGAGTATCAATAATTTTCTTAACAAAATTTATGATGGATAATTTCCATTCACAATGACACCCTGCGAGCGTTTCTCATTGAAATTATTGATTTGGTCAATCCTTCTGTTTTGGAGGCTGTGAAATGTGCTAACTCGTCTACTGCACTTCACAATCAAAGCTTATATGATGGGAATGTAAACATGATGTTGAAATGCGTCAGAGAAGTTAGTTCTTCTCAGTAGGACAGCAATCATTTTGATGCCCCAATTGGGTTGGGAGCATTTCCGAATTGTGGGCAGCTGTCAGAAATTAGTTTCGTAGTACGTTCACCTCAATTTGAAAATTATTAAATGTCAATTATATTCATTAGTATCATCATTCCACAATTTAAGCTTAATCGAAACAAAGTTTTTACCATCATTTTGTTATCATGTAAAGTATGCTTAAAAATAAAAAAATACTCGTTTTAAACTCACAGAGCATCAAATTTTGATAGGAAAATAAGGAAATATTAGTTTTGGACAACATCATCCGAACGGTCTACGACCTAACGTTAACCACAGACACGCAGACGGACGGAGAAAAACAGACAGACACATTTTTCCCTCAATCAATGTAAATTCTGATTTCGCACCGTGATACAAGGAGAAATTTCGTACCCATAGGAACAATATTTATATACTTTTTTGTTACAAGTCCCTATAACACAAGTTTTTCTCTCGAAAAATCGCTTATTTCTGCCTCAGCATTAAAATTCTTTCTCTGCAAGAGAAAATAAAAATTTGTATTTTTAAATATTTTTTTTCCTGATCTTACACTTTTGTTCAATCCGTTGTTTGTTACGATTGTCAGTTAGAATGTACTGTGCTGTTCCATCGAAGCTCCATTGAAGCTCCAGTGAAGCTCCATCGAAGTAGCTAGCATTTTCATTTACAATCCAAAATAGCCTGTCTACGACATCAAATTAAACGTTATAATAGGGATCTTAGATATTGTCAAAAGATACTTAACTAGTGGTGCTACAACACATCATTTCTTCAATAATTTCTTCCTCGCTGCTACGAAGCGGAAGTGATCTTTCCTTCCTCATCGTTGCCCTATTATCTTCCGTTACAGATGTACACTCTTATGCTACTCTAATGCACTGCACAATCGCACATATCTGGAGACTGGCCGATAGCTTAGAGCTTGCGCGGGTACTCCGCTCGGGGGAGACACCTCGACGGGAAAATCACCCGCAATCCGACATGTATGTCGCCGGATCTCACCATCCTGCGGGGAATGAATCGGCGCGACCTCGCCGGATAAGTCATCCACTACACGAACGGGACTAATGACCATAGCAGTTAAGGTGCCCGGAAACAAATTATCCAGAATCACTTCTCCACCCTTTTAATATATGCAGTCACGTGATGAATAAAAGTACTAACAGAACGAGTGTAGCATTAGAGAACTAGAAATGTTGGCTCCCGAGTTATAAAAAAATTTGTTTGCATCGGTGAACGAACTGCAGATTTGATTTGATAAAACTGTTATCGAAACCGCAACTCACATTCGCGTCGTTCCTACCTATGGTCCACGGCCCTGGGCGAAGGGAGGCTGAGTGGTACTCACTGAGCAACTCCGCGTCCGCCTGCGCCTGCGCCTCCTTCGCCTTGCCGCCCATGGCTGCGCGCGCAGACTGCCTGCTGCGCTGGCCGCCCACGCCGCCGCACCCGCGCTCCTCTGCGCTGCGCCGCCTGCTGCGCCGCGCCGCGCCGCGCGTTGCGGAAGGCCTCGTGGCGCCGAAGTAAGGCAAGGTCGGCGGATAATGTGTGGGGGATAAGGAACGTACTCCGTGATAGCGCGCAGTAGTCATTTGACCATTGTTTTGCTGCGAAGACTCGCTTCGGTTCCAAGGAAGCAGGAGAGCAGCCAAATGCAGAATACTGTTTGTTTTCATCGTTTCCTTTGCCTTATCTTCCTAGTAATGTTTAGAAAAGACTTACTAGCGCCGTTAAAAATCTTCATTTGGGAACTCTGTCCGAAAATTAATGAACAGTTTGCCCCGTTCAATCTCTTAATTACACTATAAAAACTTGAAGCGCTTTTGAACTGCAACGACCTCCACACCTTCTCTGAGAGGTCTCTGTGCGTCACAGTTGCGTTACAGGAGAGCGCATGGGCAAAAGGAGTGGGGACACGGGATTTCATGCAGAGTGATAGGCCGGGATCTCGGAATTCTAAAGACCAAAGTTAGAACAAGCGCTTCTAATATGAGCATTCTCGACTCCTTTAAGTGCTACCAAGCCAAGAGATGCAGTCACTAGATCTGAATATCATTCTGTGTGACGGTGGTACAGCACACTATATAACATTTACATTTTACAGGAGAGCAGATTGAAAATGTTTTACCTTGGACTTGGAAGTGAACTTAAGCACTTTGTCTCTGCCAATTGTTGATGTATGACGTGGTACTATATACCTCTGGGTAGAGTTCAAGAAACCCATATAATTGTAACAATTGTAACAATCTAATTTCAGTCAAAAATGGGCATAGTGTCCTATACCTCCGTCCCACGGCATCGAACGTGTGAAAAAGGGAATGTCGAATACTACAATTTAGTTGACATACAATTTAGTAGTTGAATACTACAGTTTAGTTAAATTAACAAAATTTAGTTTTGAAAATGCCGTTGCTGGCTAGTAAATGAAAAAACTTAATAACGTGAAATAAATAAATGCGTGGCGATCTGAATGCCAAAGCGCTTCAAAACTTTAGTGGCAGCTAAATAACAAACTACTAGATATTACATTCGACAATGTTACAGGACTCCATTTTTCAACTCGCTGTTCAGTTTCATACATTTAGCTTTCAATTGTACGATTGTACTCGTATTATTTAATATTATTTTGTAATACATTACGGAATAAAACTGTAATGAAATAATGCATTTTCTGCTCTATAATGACTATTGGCATTTTTATCAACATTTTTCCGTGCGCGGAGAGATGGCTCAATCACTTACGTGAGCTACTGTATTGTATCAGCATTTCTTCTTCTATGAGTAATTAAACTGCAGGGCTTGGGAACATAAATATCGTCAACATAATTTTTCTTATCTCAAAAACATTACACAAGATAGTTTCTAAGTATATTCAATAGCTTCCGAAACACCTCTTCGATATGTAAATTTAAAATATAAGATAAACTGAATACCAGATTAAAATACTCATATTTCTTACTTTTGTTTTACTTTGCAGCATTGTAGAAAAAAACGCGAATATTTATGATAACAAAAAATCAACATATTTATCTCAAGTAATTATTTTTGTTTATTATTTAATGCTGATAATTTGCCGAAATCTCTATAAAAAAAGAGTATATAGATATTTTTCCAGTGATTTTAAAAAGTTTTTTCATACTACTTTCAATGACCTTACAACACCCCTGTGAGTTGGGAAGAACGTGGACATGTAGAAAGTGAGTTTCCGGCGACAAAATTTGCTTACAATGCCGTAAGAGCACAGTTTAATTCAGTACGGGAATCTAGAGCATTGATTAAAAAATTCGCTCTGACAGAACACTTACTCAATTCGATAGAACAAAACCGCTTGAAAATATAGTAGTTACATCATTGTCACGGAAAACCTGCCATGAGGTTATCGCGAATTTTTATATTCGTCGGTGCATTTAGTGTCGCCAGCCTTTCTTCTAATTGCTTAAGCACGTCACGACTGCTGCTAAAGCGGAAATGATAAAGAATGAGCATTTGCTGCTATTTGGATGCACCCGCATTTATCATTCCGAAGTTTACGTATTTGTTTGCTCTTGACATCGTGACACTGATGCAACGTGCGCTTTGCGCTTCAGACTGTCATTGTCTTAACTTTTTAGTAGGTGCGTGTAAAGGATCCTAATGATTTGAACAATACTATAAATTCTGAAACCTTCAAATTATCGGTGTCCAAGGAAAATAACACGTCGAAGTTTTCAGTCATTGACACGTTTAAGTAAAGTCAAGAAAAATGTTGAGAAAAGGTCTATTTTCACTTGTAAAAAACATAATAAAAATACAACATATGGTATATGCCGTAAAACTCTTTGTCTATAATGACAAAATAATCATCTCTATTCAAGACAAAAAATAACTGCAAACTGACAATTTTACTTTTCTTTTGAACAGACTATAATTCATACTCCATTCATACCTTGGATTAGTTGATGTTAAGAATGAGCTCACTTAATAAGTAGACATTACTTTTGTCGAATTCGCCCTTCCATCTCCGCAACTGTATCCCAACGTTTTATTATGCGATGATCTTCTATTGACCTTTTGCCCTTGATACTTATTCTCCATCATGAACGCTCTGAGCTAAACTGAAGTCGGTCGCTGTGAAATGATCTTGTCCTACTTTTTAGTGAATTTTGTACCAGCAACGTCATGTGCGCGAGAGGCTTTTATGAGTCTGGATGAGTGGTGAACAGGGCGCCTGCTCTTACATCATCACCGAACTCTAGCGTTCGTTTGAATAAACAACAATGACACGGAGCAAATAAGAATGTAGAACTGGCCTAGTCACTATTTACAGTGCTACTCCACGTATTGTAAATTCAATTTTTTCCACCTAGTTCGCAAGGAGTTCTTTGACTCTGAAATAAAGCCATCCTTTCGGAAACTTTGTCGCAGCTAGCCAGCGAATTCCATGGAGAACATAAGTTCACTTGTTGACGCCCTCATAACGAGATTCTCAGAAATGTGTCTCATTGGATGTTTACCTATTATTAATTTTCCAGTGGTTTACAGTTTGAGAATTTCACGGGATAGTTGCCTCATTGCATCAACTGATGTCACTGCGGTGCCACTTCCCGAGGAAAAAAGCATGTACTACTCTTACGGGAATGATTACCTAAGTAGTTGGCATGCCAGGAATCACAACCAACCAACCTTGAGAATTTCACATCAAATAAAGTTAAATTCTGAAGATTATAGGTTAATGTTAGTAGACAAGAACCTAGAAATTAATGAAACTTGAGTATTAAATTGGACCCCAAATCCCTATTAATCACTATGGTTCTTTTGAGTACACATGATATGTCGAGAGTATCCTGATAACGTGTTGACGAAAGCGTGTAGTTTTCTTTATTTTAGAATTACTGCTTCTTAGTTGGTTATATCTCAAACCTGTTCAAACTGGATTCTAAGTACACGTCTTAGAGGAACTAATTTATTAATTATTACTAATTTATTATTTATTAAGAACAAGAATTATCCATTTCTTCGGTATCTGGTATCTATAGTACGTATTTTTCTCCAACAATTCGCCACTTTCGAAGCAGCACTACGTGTGTAGTATGAAAGAAAGTAAACATTAATATCGAAACATTTGAAATATTTCATGTGTATTTAATCTACGTTTCCAGAATTAGGAGATCATTAGATTTAACAATGTAATACGAAAAATTCCAAATTTCTTGTTGTGTTAAAACAATAACACATGTGATACTAGAACAGTATCATCAACTCCATCTTCAAAGATCAATATTTTGTTCCGTTTCGGCATGCAGTTGTAGCGGAGAGCTGAGAAAGGCTTATCTAATCAAAAGTGAGATAAATGCCGTTGCGTACCTCGCAAGATCATCCTGAGGCAGCGCCCGTCACCTCCTGCCACAGCCGGCGGCAGCCTCGCGACCCAACATGCTTCTAGTAAGCTGAACTCTGTGTTTGCATCGAGCTTTCTGTTATCAGAGATCGGTGACCTGCATCTCGCCTGCGGAGCAGTTCAGCTGCTTCGCTTCCTTGACTCTGTGCCATCGCCACGGAGCTGACGAAACCCGCAGAAACGAGAGCTGTTCATATGTCGGTGCGCACGTAATGAGTGTTATTTGCGGTAGCATGGTCACGAGGCGCGTGTGGTTTATAGTTTTGGCGCCGAAGGACAACGCCAAACGGTAGCTCAGTGCATCAACTGATGTCATTGCAGGGCCTCTGACCGGGAGGTTCTACGTTCCCACTCCCTACGGCGGCAGGATTTTCGACACTAGCTTTTCAGCTAGGTCGAATGCAGTCGCTGCCTGGAGGAGAATTCTAGCGGCCGGCTGCTCTGATTTGTAGTTCTCCGATCAACACCAGGCGAATGCCGGAGCAGTACCCTACCAAACGGACCACGGAACGCGCGCGATCTGTCCTTCCTCTTCCTTGTCCTATCCTTACCCCTTACACACACACACTTACACTAATATGCACTACACTACCACATATTCCGGGAGACCGGTCGGGGGCTTAGAGCTTGTCCCGGCTGGGGCGGTGTCCCGCTGGTGGGATAGTCCTGGTTAAGAGGAAGCACCACTACCCGACGGCAGGTCGGTGCCGTATCTCGCCATCCAGCGGAGGAAGATCACTGCCATCTCCCGAGAAAAAAGCATGCACTTCACTAACGTGAATAATGACCGAAGCAGTTGAACAGCCCGGAAACACGAAAAAATCAATGAACCACGCCAAAGGCGCGGGAACGGCTCTCGCTGCCCCGTTCCCACCCCCTCCGCGCTCGGTCCCGCCGCCGCCCCCTGCAACCGGGGCTTTCGCCCGAAATCAGCCCCCGTGGCCACGCGTCTGCACCGCGGATGCGACATCGCCAACCACCCTGCGTGTTTCTAAGCACCGATGCTCAACATTAAAACATCCGTGTTAATGAAACATCGGCCCACACCAGCAATATAATTAAACATCGATGATTTAGAAGTACATTAGTAACCATGAAATTCACGCTCAAGGTATTCAATATGAAAATGGTCTCGTTTAATATTATTACCTGGATTTAATTGACTAAATAAATTTAAAAACTCATCAGCACAATTAAGAAAACTTGGATTATCTGATTGGATAAATCATAAATAATATAGAGTTCTTTATTAATATAATTTTATTTTTTTATTTTTTTATTTTTTTTACCTTTGGTCACTTTGGTTTGAAGAATATTCAATTTATGAATATCTAAAAAATTACATAGTTTATTACAGAGCATCGCATATTACAGAGTTTTGTGTTAGATTTTTTCATTTTAAAAAACCGCACACAACATTCATGTTAAAAACATAGGCTTAAAAATCGATGTTAAATACAACGATGCGTTGCAAATATGGACATCTAACCTGCACTACTTGCGTCCTAGAAACCCCAACGCGTTGGCTTGGTTCTTGTGTACACCCTGGCTGAGAAACTAAAATCAGCGCAAGGGGTGCTTCCCGCCGGGTTTCTATCCGGCCAAGGACTTTACATAACGCGCGATATCGAAGCAGTGAAGCGCAGTAGCGGATGAGGCGCCAAACCGAAGCGCTATCGCGCAAAGGCTTGGCAATGAACGGCGCGCCGCGGCGCCTGTTTTGTAAGCACGCGCTCATGCGATGCTCGTATTTTTTTGGCGCGCCACTGTCGCCGCCACTGCCTTCCGCGTTTTCGCGAGATGCCCTTTCTCGCGGGAAACGCCGAAAAGAGATATCCACTCTCAACAGCACATTCTAAGGCAGTATAAATACGTTTCATTGGTTGAGTAATGTATGAGGATAAACTTAAAATGCTTTTTTTCGAGGCCGATTTTCTGGGGGTACACGCGCACTGGATGAATGAAACTTCGCCTTTAATGAAAGAACACACTATTATTTTAATTGTTGTTATTATGGACATTAATATTACTGACACATATTCACCATTATAAAAGTGATTCAATATAAGAGTGCAGCCTTGAAACAATAAAAGCATTACACAATTTTATTAATGAAGGTACTATCTTTTTTCCGTCTCTGAAATCTAAAAAAAAAATGTGCTGTCAACAGAATATGATTTCTATTAAAATTTTTTTAACTAAAATATAATTTATGGAATTTTAAGACAGATGTTGTTTACTCTCCTAGTAAATCATCATTTGCTGAAAAAAATTGCATGGGTTTGGGGTCCAAGGATTTATAGTTTTCGATTCTGTAAACTAACTTAGGTGGCTCAAGGCATTGTCATTGCACTGCCTCTGACCGGGAGGTCTTAGTTCGGGTACCGACGGTGGCAGGATATTTGACACTAGCTACATTTGCTAGGTAGAGATCCACCGCTGTCGAGAGGAGAATTCTAGCAGCCGGCTGCTCTGATCGATAGAGTTTCATGGTTTGTCTGATCAACACTAGGCAAATGCCGGAGCAGTAGCCTACCAAACGGGCCACGGACCGCCAGCAATCGTCCCTCCCCCATTCACACACACATGGTAGTGCCTCACTGGTGGGAGATACCTGGTTGAGGAAAACTCCACAAGACAACGGGTAAGTCGGCTCCGAATCTCGCCATCCGCAGGGGGAAAGATCACCGCTACTTCCCACGATAAAAAAAAAGTTCTATACCTACGGGGCTAATGACCTTAACAGTTGCTGCGGCCGTGAACACTAATCAATTAATAGATTCTGTGAAATCTTGATAGGGAATTTGTAATGCTGCTACTTTGTGACTCGCTGGAGTTGGCCGGAAATTTGGATTGGGTATTTTGTTGACAGCGAGATGAGTGTCCTTTGGTCTATCCGAAGAAGAAGAAAAATAATTTAAAATTCTGAGCCATTTTGAGAAAAAAATAATAAATTCCCCTTATTTCAAGTAAAAATTACGTGAAAACTACATTTTTTAAATATTGCTCTAGATCTTATTTGGAGAACGGTTTCTTTTTGGTTTTGTTTTCTTTTTAGAAAAGATTACAATAACAAAACGAGGTGGATTATTAACTTGTCCAGTTTGTTTCGAATGTCGCATTTCAAATTATAAATCTGTTATCCTGGCATTTAAATATCCATTGAACTATTTCTAAAGATAGGCTTAGATTATTAAAAACATTTGGGTAACTGTTGCTTTTAATACTAATGTGTGTTAATGGAAGTGTGGCCAAAATCATATATTTTATTCTTTTCTGTTTTCTTTCACTAGCAAATAGTCACGGATTTATACGTTTATGTTTTATATTTTGACACAAAATATTCAAAGTAGGCTACGATATATTCTTCATCTACTTAACCCAATTCTCCTCTTCGTAAAATTTCGTTCTAAGTTCTACAGGATTTTTTATTGCATTATTGAGTTTTACTGGATTATTCACACTCTACTAGTGTGAATAAAATCGTGTGATAGTCAGGTACGTATGTGAAAACTAGGACGACAAATATGCCATACTATATTATATAGTACAAACGAATTAAAAAATGAAATCATCTGTAATGTAATTTTGAACGATGTGAGAGTTATTTTAAAAAATCATTTGTGTAGTTTCTCAAAAATCAAACGAATACATCAAAATAGTGTTTATGTTGTGTTTCCGTGCATTTCGTACTATCCGTTCAAAAAATTTAAAGAAATTTTCTGATTTTTACCTTGTTTTCATCATTACCCATATTTCACTAAAATTGCGGAAAATCTGCTAATATTTTTATGAAAATGTGCATTATATTAGTTAAAGAACTGATTGTAGAGAACAAATTGCATTTGAGGGTGTTCGAGGGTGTTCAAAAAGTCTCAAACATAGCTATTTTTGAAAATTCAGATTTAACAGTGAAAATCGGACCTACCATCTTAATCAGTGTATTTCAGTTTATTCTTACAAGAAATTTAAAGAGAACGTAGCCATTTTGGAGAAAATTTAGAAACATTATCAGGGGCTTTCTGGCTTGTGAAGTACCTCCAACATTTAAAGAATTATTTTCAAAATCGCCGGTCACGCCCGGCCAGAACGATAGAGCAATATTTATTTTGGCAAAAATGCTACGAATAGTTTATGCGCTAGTATTATGCACGAACGAAAGGACGGACGGACGGACAGACGGAGAGATTGACGCATGGACGGAAGGTGGGATGGAGTATGCTACGTCTTAAGCTGGCTGCACACTTGCAAGAAAATGGCGAGCAATATTATTTCGCAAGAAAAGTTGCCAATGTAAACATTGCAGCAATAAATATTTCTGATGTTGACAATATTTCTTGCTAGATATTCCAGTCGTAATGTAAACTCGTATGTTTCCGTTTTCGGAAAGACATTGCCGGCTCTTGCTGAGACTAGAATTGGATTGAAGTCTGAGCAAGATATTGCTGGCAGAAGCCAATGATGAACATGGTCACATGCGCAGAAAGTACGGTTAAGGTAGTACATATACATATTATTTTGCATTGTTGTATGGATTTTTTCGTAAAATGGGTGCGTGAAAAAGGTTTAATAAAATAAATAGAAGTAGTAATAAATATTACTAACTCTCTATGGTGGATTATCGAATGGTTCAAATTTTGGTTTAGCAATAGATGCTCCTTGATTATTATTTTTTTACGTTAAAAACAAAAATATCTAATCTAAATCAATTTTAAGATTAATATATAATACATCAATAGTAGGTAATGGATATTTTAATACTTTTTACTGAATTAAATAATTGAACTATTTTTAAAAAGAAAATTTCTTTGCTCGCACGTGAATCGAAGTCCACGAAAACATTTTTTTATGAAAAATATTGAGGCTCCTATACCGAATTTGCGCAAGCCCCCTTTTTCCTTTCTTAGGAATTGGAAGAGAATCGGATCACGTCAAGGCACAGTAATCTAGGCTAAGATGCACCGTAAACACAACCCTTCTTCTTAAAATACAGTCACACGTCCTCAAAACGTCGACATTTCTTTATATCTTCAAACATAATAAGTGCGATCACGTCTCGCATCTTTTCCCTTCTATTAGCCATGTCGGAAAGTGAGGTATAACCTCTCTTAAGTTCACGCGCCATTTTCCTCGTGACGTCACCACTCACGGCAATAAAATGTTCTAATATAAAACGATCGGCAATAAGTGGTCAGAAAGATCTTCCTCCCATTTTTCTAGGAACACATCGCCCCATATTGTTCTTGCTAGTGTAAAGATGACAGCAAGAAACAGCAACACATTGCTGAAAGATATTGCGGAAACCTATTGCTAGTGTAAAGTCGGCATTAGAGAAAGATTTCCACTTATTAAGAAAGATTCTCTTTTAAGGTATCAGGGAACCGCAAAACGAGTTTTTCTGCCGAAAATAGACACTTTTCGCCGCAGCATTACATAATTTTTTTCAGTACTACGCATCACTCTATATATACCTACGAGTACGAGGAAATGGCGAGGCATTGTAGAGGGAAGAAGGAAGACTGATTCCGCGAACTCAGATGTTCAGAGAACGTAATAACGGGTTCCTTTGTCTTTGAACCAGGAAGCAGGGCTGTGGTTTTATGCTTCATATTGTCACACAATTCTTCAAATATTTTAGTTTTATGTGTGTATTCGGTACTTTGAAATACATTTTGTAGTGTTCAAGAGAATACAAAAGGAAAAATATGAATTCAAGAGAAGTTATAATACCAGTAATTTGATTTTTTGTATTAAAAAGTCGTTAATATGAAAAATAATCCAAAAATAGAAAGAATACTAATCTTTAAGTATGTACTTCAATGCGTTTTAATATTAAAATTTGGAATGTAATTCATCAGAACTGAGCTATCGTATTTCGCGCGCGTTTTTAGATGTACAGATTTTGCAAACAACTTGAATTCTTGATGTGTAGACAGCTAATTGATCTTCATTTCTTAGATTGGATTTGTAAGTATTGTCTAATCAACTAAGAACTGTTGCTAATAAGATAATGATTATGCGTTTTAGTCGTATTATATTATTGTTTGTACAGGGCAAATTATGGTTTCTCATTGCTTCAAACATAATCGAAATCTCTCATTCCTCACGCTTAAATTAAACCCGTAGGCCTTAGAGGTGTGGAATTACACGATTACAGGCTACACGTCACCAGTGCAGACATTTAAAGGACGCAAATAAAGAAAATCATTTTCGGTGTTATTGCCAGAAAGAATATCGGCAAAATGGAAAGGGTTCCAGGGCCTTACTTAGCTGTGAATGAGAAGTTGAGGGAAAAGGAGTTTGGAGCAAGCCATTTGGAATGATAGTGAACTTTGAGACCGTCGAATTCGAGCGTTGACTCTGGGCGAGGCGACCTTTGCCTTGTGGGCGTGGGCGGCGCGGCGGGCGCTTCCCCCTCCCCTCATCCCACTGCGATGGTGGTCGCTCTTGCGAGTTCATCGGAACGCGCTACGACCACAAGGGCGTGTGAAGCCGAGTGGCTTGCAGTCATTGCAACTGGTAAGTCAGCGCACTCCAGAAGACACACTTCCTTTACAGTTCAGTCACTTCGATGGGTTCAGTGCCCCGATGTTTTGATTTCACTGGTGAAGTTTCGTAGAATAGGATGTCGTAGGTTCCGACGGCAGCTGAGAGCTGGATCAAGGCCGACCATCGCGCAGACGATAGGTATTCCGATCGATTTTCTTTGGTCCATTTCAAGCAGATGCTGAAGAAAGACAATAAACAACGATTCACGGATCGTGCACGTTCCTTTCTTGCCCCTCACGGGACGAGATGATGAGAATATACGAGAAGCAAATTAAAAGAAAAAAATCACACAAAATAACGCAAAAACCGCAAATATTTTCCAAAAATGTTACATGGTCTTATTTCAAGATGTGTCTTTAAATCACGAATTGCATTAAAGGAAAAAATATACTCACTGTTGTAGGTGAAGGTTGTCGCCAAATAAAATTCTGCAATTTTTGCAAAAATCGGGCATTTTAACGTCAACATCATTCTTTTAAGCGTTCTTTACGTTACCCGAGGGAAAATTGAAAATGTTGTTTGGACTTCATGTATTTCCCAAATGAAAATATTCGTTTCAAACTCGTAGAGTCTCGAGTTCTTTCAAATCCATTGAGGGTGATCTATTTTAGGGAAAATCGGCTGAACGGTTAAGGTGCCAGCAGTTGACAGACGGATGCTGAACAGATGGACAGACAGGCGTTTTGCCGCCAATTGATTTTTCGGTATCAAGGACCCTCAAAACATGGATTCTGACTACACAGAGTAAGGAATTTACTATATATTGGAACAAGATTTGTTCACTCTTTCGTTACTGGGGCGTGACAAAACAATTTTTTCTGATGAAAATGTGCCGTATCCCGGCTAACGAATACAAAACTTTTTCTCGCCAAGTAAAGCGAGAAAACAAAAGCAGCCCTTGGCTAGGAGGTGTCGCGAAGAAACATTGCGGATGTTTTCAAATGCACTGCATTCAGGGCCCAGCTAAAAAATACTTGGGAAGATTGTAACATTTCGGCTACCAGCTTTCTCTGGAATTGTAGCATCGTAGGCGTTCACGGCCGATGCCAATAACAGAGAGAGGGGCCGTGGTCTACGCCCTACCAGCTCGGAAAATCTTTGTTTCTGTGGAATTGTTTCACTGTTTCTTGTTGAAATTATCGTTGTTACTGCTGCTGTTAAGTTTCATATTGTCTACTCCGTTATTTTTCTATATATTGTTGAATCCTGAGCAACGGTACCAAGAAGCGTGGTTGCCATTTTTTGAACACTAGAAACTTACGCACTCAGGTGATAGGAAACAAATTTGTATATGGAAACGATCTTCAGATTTTTTAAAAATTGCTAACAAAATAACGACCTCTACCTCACCCTACCGCTATCTCAGCAAAACGAGAGCTCAATAAAACGAGCTCATAATGAAGTTACATTTGTGCACAAGAGCAAAACAAGAGGCCATCTCAGCATTTCCTCAATGGACCAACGAAAAATGAATTAAACTCTGATCGAGATGAGTCACTAACTCAGAACCTGATACACAAATATCAACATTTGCAGTAAATTGGAGTTCATCGTTAGGGAAATTTCTCCCTCTTCACTGGAAGATTAATTTATATTCTACAAAATTCCTTGAAACAGCATGCAAGCTCGAGGGCCGTATTGAATCTCACGCGTTATTAAGCCAATAAGAATGCTAGTTATTTTCGTGGACGCGAGGTCCCTGAGGCGGGCGTGCGAGTAGATCGCATGTGCCGCGAGCGTCAGCTGCTCTCGCAGAGCCTTCTTAGAATTTTACGTAGAACATTTCCCACTTCCTTAGACAAAAGTTGTGTGAAAGTACAATCTGCTTACAGTGCATTGTCTAGCAGACTATCAAATAGTTATGACTGTGCAGTTACGTTAATTGGTACAATAATTTTTCCACGAATCTTACTGCAGCTAAGTGGATGCATTATCTCCAGTGGATACAATATCTCTGTAATGCGTAAGCGATACGTTCCGGTTCATTAGAAACTGTAGAGCTGTTTGCTGATCACACAAATCTTATGTGAAGAAGATATGTAATAATAAGAAATATTATTTCAGATGTTCGAATTGGTATGGCAAAAAAGTGATAATAAACGAAAGATTTCGCGTGTGCCATTAAAAATGAGCAATTTGCAATTGTCTGATATTCAGGAAACATTTCTGGGTCTCTCTATTCAGTCAATCCTCAAAGGTAATTTTCATACAAATAAAATCAACACTAACGTAAGTTCGTTATGTGCATTCAGAATTCTTGAAGATAACTAGGTGTGGAGGAAACTTCTAGCGTCCGGATGCTGTAATCAGTAGTTTTCAGTTGTTTCCGCGATCAATACTAGGTGAACGCTGGAGCAGTATTTTACAAACAGGCCAGGGACCGCGCGCGATCTTTCCTTCCTCTTCTTCGTTCTATCCTCTCCCCTTACACACACACATTCACTCTTACATGCAGTAAACTACCATAGATGTCGCAAGTCTAGTTGATTGATAAGAGCCTTCCCCGCTGGAGGAGATACCAGGAGTTACTTCAAAAATGCAAACATTTAATTGTCTTATTCTGCCTATTCTGATACTGCGCGTACCGACTGAATTCTCATTATTCTCATTATGTTAAAATGTATAATTAAAGTCGAAATTAGTTGGCGATCTGAATACACCTAACAAAACTTAATAACTTTAATGTATTTATGTTTTTAAATATTAATAACTTTAGAGTTTAATGTTTTAGTTTAAAAAAGAATTATTTCAGAAAATGTTCAAAAATGTAAAAAATAAATTTCGATGTTACGTAATAATAAACTAATACCCCCACCCTCATACAACGCAGTGTAACGCTGTCTCAAACCCCCTCCCCCTCTTTGGTATTACGTGGTGGTGTACGACCCCCAACAAGGACCTCCCACCAGCGTGGCTCCGCCCCATACGGGACAAGCTCTGAGCTCCCGATTGGTCTGCCGGAATATGTTGTAGTGTAGTGCATGTAAGTGTAAGTGTGTGAAATGTCTGTATCAATCTATGAATTGAAAAAAGTCTTTAATAAGCATTTTGAATTTTAATTTAAACTGTGACTCAAGATCTTGTGAAATTAGCTGAACCCACTTTTAATTTGAGCTACCAAGAACTGCCACATGGTACATGGTACATGGTAAACAAACAGTTGAACTTTGGAATGTCTCCACGTTCTTTGTTTCTACATTTCTGGTAAAGACTCATTTGACTTTCACCTTTTTCATCCATATGAAGTAACATTTTTGCGTAAATTTTACTGTGGAAAATAGAGAATTAATGACATGGTGTTATTATATCGTTAAGTGCCAGGCATTAGCATTTCAGTGGTAGGTGCATGATGGAGCAGATAATGTGAATGAGTTATTTAAGACATGGAAATGAGTCATGCGTTACTCGCCTTTGAGGGGAGCCGAAGGTTGAACTACTTTCAAATATTACTTTTGGGAAAAGTATGTACACAATAAGATACTCTTATGTAGACTTTTTCTATTGGAGATTTCACACTGATTGTGGTCAAAAAATCAAGGAGAGTCTATGTGTATTCAAGATCGAATGTGCGCGGTAACAATACATTCAAGAAAACCTGATTGGCAATATGAGAGAATGTATCGATAGAATAATCAAGTGCCAAGTGTGCATAATCGATTGGAACAGCAGCATCAATGCAGTTCCATGAGTGGGTTGATCGTAAAGACACGATGATGATAACGTCTGTAGTGCAATGAGATGTACGGCAAACGAAGGGCGAATGCTGAGAAAAATGACGCAAACCTGCTTAAACACACACCAACCCCATTTTATTGGGAGGGTAAGAGCAACAGCACAAATAAATTTATTTTTTGGTTAACCCATACGTGCCAATTGAATCGCAACGGATATCTGTCTGTTGTAATTTTTCTTGATCAACGGATGATAGTGATTATTTCAGCGCTCTAGTATGAGTTTATTTACTTATCTGTTTCTTTAATACTTCATTATTTTACATTAAAGCAGTTACAAAACGGCATCTGAAGTATGGGAAATAACATTTTATGGACAGTTTCTTCTGATCCGGAATTCTTATCTCACCTCTAAGAACAGGTGTCTCCGATTAAAGGAAAATTATCTATTTGTGCTAATGACAATCTAGTGGGAATTTTCATACAATGAAGTATATACGTGTGGCATTTGCCCCTGATTTTAGGCAACCCCCACACGCGGATGTTCGGCAGATTACGTTCTAATCCAAACAAGATAATTCCAAGTACCTCTTTTTTATTTATTTATTTATTTTAGTCAAAAAAACAGTTAAAAACTGCGTATGACGTGCTATGGGGAAAAGTGAATTGTGTGCACATTTTCTGTGATCCCTACACTAAGTCATATACTACTTAAATTTTGAATTTTGAAAGGGAGAAAAAAAAACAAAAAACTCCCATGTAGTAAAATCTATTTTCAAGGATAAATACGCAATAAATTTTGGCTCAAAATTTTTGAATTTTGAAAGGGAAAAAAAAAACAACAAAAAAACCCAAAAAATTTTAAAAAATTTTTATTACTTCCTGCCGCGACAACATGGAAACGATAATTTGAAGAATTGTATTTCCCACTGAATTCTAGAAGACGTGCACAGAAATGAAGTTACATTTATGTCCAGAAGCAAAACAAGGGGCCATCTCAGCATTTGCTCAATGGATCAGGGAAACTGGACGAAAAACCTGATCGAGATGGGGGTCATTGACCCGGAAGTTGTAGTACAATAGTTGTTACAGGTTGTTTATACTCATTTATACAGTCCAAATGGTAAATAATGCATTATGTATCAGTGTTAAAATTAATGTTACTTTTCTTGTGATACTCAGTATAGTCTCTAATTGTATAGAAACAGTTATGCAGCAGAAAAGATTTCACTTGGGATTTAAACTTTTCTATTGAAGTTAATCGTTTAATGTCATCTGGCAAAGTGTTGTAAAATAATGTACATGTATTGTATGTGAATTTTTTGTAATGAGCTGTTGATACTGTCACCTGGTGAATATGATTTCTACGTCGAGTGTTATAGTAATAGACTTCGGCATTTTCTGAAAATATATTCCCGCCCTTGAGCAAGTCATTTTTTACAAAAACCACTGATTCGTAAATAAAAAGACACGGTAATGGTAGAATTCCTAGATTAATGAAGAGAGGCTTACATGAATCACGTGGGTGGGATTTGGTTATTATTCGTACAATTCGTTTTGTAATCTAAAAGTCTGGGAGCTATAAGATGTATTTCCCCAGAATATTATGCCATATCTCAGGCGGGAATGAACATTCGCGAAGTATACACAACGAGCAGTATGAAGGCTGACCGAATTTGCAAGAATTCTGAACGCGTAGCATAATGAACTTAATTTTGTGTTCAATTCATTTAAATGGACGTTCCATTTAAGGTTTGACTGAATTGAGAGACCTAAAAATTTTGTTGCCTTAACATCAGTCAATGGTACACCGTTCATTTTCAATGGAGCACAGAATTGTTTATTTGAAATGGAAAACTGCATTAAAACCGTTTTCTTTTCGTTTACTATTAATTTGTTATTTCGGAACCAATTTGAAACATCTGATATTGCACTATTTACTGTTTCTTTATTGCAAAGGATGTTCGTATCATCCGCAAAGAGAACCGTTCTTCCGTTTCGAATCGTCGAGGGCATATCGTTTACGTAAAGTAGGAACAGAATAGGGCCTAAAATCGATCCTTGAGGAACTCCACATGCAACGGGCAAAGAGTCGGAAAGGTGCGTACGTAATGTTCCATCATTCCAGTAAGGTATTTCAACTCTCTGAGATCGTTGTTTAAGGTATGAACATAACCAATCTAGAGCAATACCACGAATTCCATATGAAGGTAATTTGGAAAGTAAAATGTCATGATCAATGACGTCAAAAGCTTTTGAGAGATCTAAAAATAATCCAATAGGTGCCTCGTTTTGATCCAATGATGAGGCGACATCTTTAAGAAAAGAAAATATAGCTGTTTCCGTTGATTTTGATTTTCTAAATCCATGTTGGCAATCTGAAAGCGCGTTGTGTTTACTGAGAAAGGTTTCCATTCGTACGTAAAAAAGTCTCTCTAATATTTTTGAAAAAACTGATAGAAGAGAAGAGAACCTCCAGAACAAACGTGCATATAAAATAGTAATACGCAATTTCGAGCTTTATATGTATTGGCAAAACGTAATCATTTTCGACCCCTCTACACATCTGAGACGTTTGTAAGAATTATACTCAGACATTTGTATAATGTGTTGAATAATAAATAAAAATAACAAGCGTTTTCGGCGTGAGAAATATTTGCCCTCATGTAATAAACACTATTCTTCCTTTTAGATAACAAATAAAATGTAGAAACAAAGAACGAATATAGAAGCATTTTGCTTCATAAATAGAGTCATTTGTGACTGTATCGATTTACCTGCAGCGCTACTACAGACTCTTCCCAGGATCGCGAAATCTATTCTAATCGAAAACAGAAACTGAGATTGATCGATTGTTAGTGATTCCGGGCGCGTCAACTACTATGGGCATTAGTCCCGTACGTGCAGTGCGTGTTGTTTTGCTCGTGAGGTGTCGGTGGTCTTCCACCGCTAGATGACCAGATAAGGCGCCGACCTACCGTCGGCTAACGGGATTTTCCTCACTAGGTATCTTCCACCAGCGGGGCACCGCCCCAGCCGGGATAAGTTCTTAGGCCCAAATTCTCCCGGCATGTGTGGTGCATGTTAGTGTAGGTGTGTGCGTAAGTGATGGGGATAGGACAAGGAAGAGGAAGGACAGATCGCGCGCGGTCCATGGCACGTTTGTTAGGGTACTTCTCCGGCATTCGCCTGGTGTTGATCGGAGAAACCACGGAAAACTACCGATCAAAGCAGTCAGCCGCTAGAATTCTCCTCCATACAGCGACTGATTTCAACCTAGCTTAAAAGGTAGTGTCGAAAATCCAGCCGCTGCTGTCAGGGCTCGAATTTAGGACCTCCCGGTCAGAGACGCTGCAGTGACATGAGTTGATGCACTGAGCCACAGCTCCCGGGTTCTCCACTGAGGAAGTGACTGAACAGAGTAATGTCTGCTATTGTTCAGTTTCCTGCAGTGTTGTGTTTAAAACTCGCTATTTCGTGAGGATGATGGGACCATCTCACAGAGGTGAATCTACAAAATGTGCTTGGCCATTGGCCGAGAGGACAGGTGAACACTTAAAAAAGGGAATACTTACACGACTCTTACCGAAAAATCAAGGCGTTCTAAGAAAGAAAGGCCGACAGTGAAGGTGACGGCTGAATCGACCTGAGCGTTCCAGCAGGTTTGACTACCTCGAAAGTGATGCGTAGTGAGTGGTTTACCTTGCAGGGGATTAATTTACTTAGGATAACAAATGATTATTATCATTCGTGTTTTGAAGTTCCCCAATGTGTTAATTGCAGCTTCAAGAGTAGCTGGGAATTAAATTTACGAATTAGAACACCGATACAAAAATAATGATATAAGAATAGAATATTAAATGATTTTGTATAGAAGTTGTTTAAGTTGTTCGTGTATAAAAGCTAAAGGAATTTTGTAGTTTAAGTGTGTAATTAAGGTGTTAATAATTAAATCATTCATACCTTCACTTCAAAACGCAAAGTTATACCGGATGTCCGCTTCCTTTATTCCCCAACCCTCCGTTAAACGACACGTTTATAAACGGTCACTTCCTTCCGGGATGATACCGACAGCTTAGGACGGAATTCAGTATACTCCTTGGGGAAAAATATGAATAAAAAAACTGTGGAGGACACTTTGGAGTGCGTGAAATGGGTCTCTCCAGTGGCCGGGAGCAGAGGGCGAGACTCAGGCGCCTGGTGGCTGAGGGCAGTGCTCACCGGACACACTCCGCCCACCCGATTGGTTTGGTTTGTTTGCGCGTCAACTGCTTTGGTCATTAGTCCCGTTAGTGTAGTGCTTGTTTTTTCTCGGGAGATGGCGGTGATCTTCCCCCGCTGGATGGTGAGATCCGGTGCCGACCTACCGTCGGCTAGTGGAGTTCCCCCTCACCAGGACTCTCCCACCAGCGGGGCACCGCCCCAGCCGGGACAAGCTCTAAGCTCCCGACCGGTCTCCCGGAGTATGTGGAGGTGTAGTGCATGTTAGTGTAAGTGTGTGTGTAAGGGGGAGAGGATAGGACAAGGAAGAGGAAGGAAAGATCGCGCGCGGTCCGTGGCCCGTTTCGTAGGGTGCCAATCAGAGCAGCCGGCCGCTAGAATCCTCCTCCAGACAGCGACTGAAATCGATCTAGCTGAAAAGCTGGTGTCGAAAATCCTGCCGCCTGTCAGGACTGGAACCTAAGACCTCCCGGTCAGAGGCGCTGCAGTGGCATCAGTTGATGCACTGACCTACCGCTCCCGGTCCTCCCACCCGAGGCGCAGGGCGGTGGACTTCGGAGTTCGCCCCACGTCGGAAATTGGTGACCCCGTTCACACACTCCCAGGGTCACCCAACCTCGTGACGTATACGACTGAGACAAGTGCGACAACCACGACTTGATACTTTCACACTAGCCTCGTAGAAGCGGTGCTCTCAGGTATCAGCGCAGATATAGCACTTCCAACTGCGAACTGAGGTAAATAAGATGAGCAACCGGACAACTCGAGTTAAAGGTCACGATGTTCTTTGTGTCTGTGACATGCTACTTTGGGTTGGCAAGCTTTCACCGAGGATATACCCGTAATCCACACGGTTTCGACACACGATGCGAAGCGGACAAATAGATTCCGACTCCTCTTGCTCCCTTTGGAGGGCTCTCATTCGTCGAGGAAATGAGTTGCCAATGTGCATCAGCAATCATCTACGAATCGATGAAATGACTAGTTTAAAAACAGAGGCAGAAGGAATAACTTTGTGACACGGTCAGAAGGTGTATTTCCTCTGACCGGTCGTTGTATTGCTCCGATCGCTCTGTGTGGGGCCTGGCTCCAGCCGCGGCGAACCTTGCCGCAGTATTCCGTTGGGGACGTCCGATTTGCTTAGGACAGGTGGCGTGCGTACCACACAAAGGAATGTGTGACGCAACGTAATTGCGCGAGCGGGCGACGGGCGGGCGGGTGGTCGAGGGGCGCGGCCCCGCCCAGCGGGAGCGGCCTCCGGCGCTTTGCGGTCGCGCACGCCCGCGCGCGGTGTGTGTATGTGCTGCGGTCGCCGCGCACCTTGACCGCTTCCCCGCCCCGCCCCGCCCCGCGCCGAGACACAGACCCGTCACGAGCCCAAAAGACGCTTGGCGCGACGCGCAGGACGGGGGAGGGGGGTTCGTGGGAAAGCCCCTTTGGGCGGCGCAGCGTCTGTCGGGCGCTGGAGCCGCTCCAGGGGAATTCCCCGCGCGGCGCCGAGGCGCAAGGTGCAGCCTCCCGGCGCCGCCGCCGCTCATCCACAACAAAATAGCCATCTTTCCAGTTATCCATGTGAACGGTACATCGACCAGAAACCATCAATGTCTTTTAGCAGCGCGCCACAACAAAATTTAATTTGACAGAACCAAGATGTGAGTGGAAACAAGGTAAAAATCTCCTCCGCGTGCGAAATTCGTGGAAAGACGTAGGATATACCGAAGCGTTGGGCTTCGCCTTCTCGATGAAAGCGGCACAAGCAGCACCCGTTAGTATGGATTGACATACATGACGTGGAACCTTCAGGATTATTTCATATTTTAGGTTTGGTTTTTTTTTTTCCCGTTAGTATAGTGCATTTTTTCGGGAGATGGCGGTGATCTTCCCCGCTGGATGGCGAGATCCGGCGCCGACCTACCGTCGGCTAGTGGGGTTTCCCCCTAACCAGGCCTCTCCCACCAGCGGGGCACCGCCCCAGTCGAGACAAGCTCTAAGCTCCCGACCGGTCTCCCGGAATATGTGGTAGTGTAGTGCATGTTAGTGTAAGTGTGTGTAGGGGAAGAGGATAGGACAAGGAAGAGGAAGGAAAGGTCGCGCGCGGTCCGTGGCCCGATTGGTAGGGTGCTGCTCCGGCATTCGCCTGGTGCTGATCCGAGAAACCACGGAAAACTACCGATCAGAGCAGGCGGCCACTAGAATTCTCCTCCAGGCAGCGACTGAATTCGACCTAGCCTTTCAGCTAGTGTCGAAAATCCTGCCGCCGTCAGGACTCGAACCTAGGACCTTCCGGTCAGAGGCGCTGCAATTCATATTTTAACTTTTACAAAGTGTTGATAGCGGGAACTGTTCATTTTAAAACACCGAGCACAAATTAGCGGTGTTAATCGGCTGTAATTCAACTTTAAAACATCGTTGTTTCTACAAAAGGCATCGATGTTTTGCAAACATCCCTAGTCGCCACCGCAGCGAAGTCAGATCGAGGCAATTGTACACCCACGCACGTTCTGTATGTGCAATCGAATGGCGCTGCTCACATGAAGCAATGTAGTCTGTGAATACCAGTCAATATTTAACATCAAAAACTCCAAAAGAATTAGAATGAGGTGGAAATGGACTAGCATTTTTATTTTTGATACCTTCGATTTTCGATTTAACACGCCTAACATCAGTCAGATTTAAAACCACTTTTAGTTGTAAAAAAGATGGCAAAGAGACATAACTAACATTGTATGAAACGAAATGATTGATTGTATAAATAACATTGTATGTTATGAAATGGAAAGACGAAAACGATGGAATTTACGTGTTGTAAAAAAAACTAAAGTATATAGACTCAACAATCTAACGATGTAAACATACTACATGAAACACAACAAACAGCATATGTAATTGAAAATATATTCACAATTTTTAAAACATGGATAAAATAAAATTTCAGAAAAAATATCAATTCATAAGAATGGAAAAAATAAATAAAAAATCCAGTAATAATTAAGTATATGTATCATTAACTTAATAAAGTTTAACTTACTTATATATTTGTGGTTCATTTTTGCCTTTTACACTATACTAATGATTTTTGTTTTTGTGCAATTCTTGTTGCTCTTTTTGTGTTTTGAAAATCTCCATGTACACAGACGTTTTCTGGAAACCCCTGATCACAAATTCACAATTCGTCAACCTCTGCTCCTCCGCAAAATATATAATCCTAATTACCTTTCTCTGCATAAATTCCGCATGGTACGTTGTCTATATAATATTTTCGTAATAACATAAGACTGGAACGTAAGGCAACGACGCACATCATCAATTGAGACCCTCCATTTGAGGTTGGATACCTCAGTCTTTTGAAAGCAATTGCTCCAATACCTCTTGGATTTTTATAGCCAATTAAACAGTTTTGGATGTGTGAGGGATCGTGATTTCCAATCGGTCCTCATTCAAACTTTTAATGGATCCAGACCAGGGCGACTCACCGTGTGTGTTGTTGCACAGAAGATGAAAAATGTTTAGGGGGAAACGTCATTTGAATTAAATTGAATTCCCACTTTGAAAGGATAAAAGAGGTCCTGAAGAACAAAATTGAATCTATTATTAGTGAATCAAAATATGACACTAGTTCTATTTGATTTCATTATTTTCCTTTTATTGTTTAGTGTAACTAGATAAGTTTTTTTTCGTGATGATGTGAACTATTCAGATATTTGTTATCCTTATTCTATTCGATAAGTAACGTACAGAGGGCACTGAAGTATACGTTGACTTATAATTCACAGACCTCATTATTTGTTTCCTCTGCATTCGTTGGAATGTAACACTAGTTATTTTGCCATTGCAACATCGACTGAAATCGTATAAATTAAATACACTGGTCCTGATTATATAAACCACTTAAAATTGGGCGAAAACTCTGAAGAACACGGGAAGGTCTCACGGTTCCGGTGCTGAACAGACTCACGGCAAGCTGTCGTTAAGAGATGTTCTTCCAAGAGGAAATCTCTTTCTCGGTGCAAGGTCGTGGGAACTCCACTGACGCATCACGGAACGAGCAGATCGCAATACGCTATGCAACTGAATGAATAACCGGTGACCAAATCGCAGTATGTATTGAGAGCCTGGACAACATGAACTCACATTTAGCATGGTTCAACAATACTGTCGTAGGCAGAATCCCTATCCGATGAGTGTGACGAAACGCTTGTTATGCTGCTAATTGGATTTTTCGCTAGTCCTGTCCGAACCATTGTATTCTGTTAGTGTTATACCCGAAAAAGTTTCGAGAAACCAATTAGTAGCATAATTTCCGTCCTCTACGGACTCATCAGAGTCATTATGCCTATGACGCGGTTCCAGTCCTGACAGTTGTGGATTTTCAACTCTGCTGTATAGCTGGGTCTATTTAAACTACTCTTGAGAATTTTAGAGGCAGGTTGTTCTCTATGACATTTTCTATGATTAATCCGATCAATACTAGGCAAATTCTGGTACCAGTGCCTTATCAAAGGAGACACGATCTTTCATTCACAATTGTTTCCTTCTCTTCCCTTACAGACGCATATACACACACCTCACACACACATACTACTACATACTGAAGTGCCTCTGACCGGGAGGTCCTAGGTTCGAGCCCTGACGGCGGCAGGATTTTCGACACTAGCTTTTCAGCTTGGTCGAATTCAGTTGCTGTCTGGAGGAGAATTCTAGCGGCCGGCTGCTCTGATCGGTAGTTTTCCGTGGTTTCTCCGATCAACACCAGGCGAATGCCGGAGCAGTGCCCTAACAAACAGGCTACGGACCGCACGCGATCTTTCCTTCCAATTCCTTGTCCTCTCCTCTCCTCCTACACACACACTTACACTAACATGCACTACACAACCACATATTCCGGGAGTCCGGTCGGGAGCTTAGAGCTTGTCCCGGCTGGAGCGGTGCCCCGCTGGTGGGAGAGTCCTCGTTACGGGGAAACCCCACTAGCCGACGGTAGGTCGGCGCCGGAGCTCGCCATCCAGCGGGGAAGATCACCGCCATCTCCCGAGAAAAAGCATGCACTACACTAACGGGACTAATGACCAAAGCAGTTGACGCGCCCGGAAACACGAAAAATCAATAATCAAACTACTACATATGTCGGGAGAACATTGTGGAGTTTAGAGCTTTTCCCGACGAAGGCAGTGCGTCGCAAGCAGTCGTGTAGGTCGGCACCGGATCTCATGAACCAACGAGGCAGGACTACCACCACTGAATTACACTTACGGGAATAACGACCAAAGTGGTTGTGGCACACAGAAACAGTAAACAATCAATAAACGTATAGCACAAAGAATAAAAAAGTCGCCCCGTAGGGTATATTCGTTGAAGGAAAGTAGCTTAGTTTTGATTGCACACCCTTTGGACGGTACGTAAATTAGCGCACGTAAATGCATGTTTCTGGTCCCCGAGCGAAGAGAGAAAGAAGGCGCAACCAAAGAATTTGTTTAAAAAATCAATACGTAACCAAATTGTCAATACATGGTTGTAAGTGCCGTGGTGTGAATATGTATCGCTTTTCAAAATTCCTTAAACTTATTTTCTAATAATTACTCTAAAAATGCATAATCATTACATTAAATGAATTTTCAATTTTCCAAGGCTCTCTACAAAGATTCTGGTTACGCTAATTTCCTGACGGACCCGCTTTTGAATTGTCCCTTGGCGGAGATTCTGTTGTGAGGTCCTCACGCCCTTCCGCTTCGCTCCGGAGCCCAAGCGAAGCACTCGCTCACGCAGGGCAATTCACAGGCCGCGCACAACATGTTTGCGCTCCTCATGGCTTCGTTCTCTTGCTCCCTCGCAAAGTTCAAGAGATCAAACGCATCCATTGCGGCCAATAAAAAAGGGCGTAGAACGAGATGCAGCTGTGTTTCGTAGCGTCCACGCTTCAAGTCTGTTTTGCTTCCTTTTCACAAACTCAACATTTAAAATTGAAGTAAAATTTATACCTAATATTGTAATGTGTATTAGAAATATTATTATTAAAATTATAACGATTCAAAAGGTCGAATAATGCAACATACAAACAAAAATGCACATGCTATCACAAAAAAAAATCGACATATGATTACGAAAAAGGCTACTATCTTTTAAACGAGATATCACGGTGACACGTTTTCTTTCTTGTCAATCTTGACTGATCAAACCAAGATGATAAACACAGGAATTATTACGAATTAATATTTACAGCACAAGAAGAGATCGAATCAGAAATAATACAATCAGAGATGAACTAAAAGTTACCCCGCTACTCAAAGAAATGGAAAATAAGGCTCTGAAGTGGTACGGACATGTTGTTAGAATGGCAGAGGATAGAAAACCAAAACAAATTATCGAAGCCAGGCCAGAGGGAAAGAGACCACCTGGAAGGCCAAGAGGAACATGGGACGCCTATATACAGGATACGTATATGCCAAAGGAGCGGGGCTACACTAGGAGAGGTAAAGCGCAGGGCACAAGACAAAAACGAGTATGTCAAATGGCTAACCCGACGCTGGGAGGCATCAGGGGAAGAAGAATAATATTTAAAACTGCGGGGAAAAAAATGACCCGCAATGCAACCTTCGCGAGAGGGAGTTCTTTCCCCGCTCGGCGCGTTGGGTTGTCGTGGAGGGTGCTCGGAGCAGCAACCGCGCGGCGGCGCTCCACCTACCTGCTGCGTCTGCCATGCCGCGTGCTATGGGGCGTCGGCGGCCGCACGCGCGCGCACGAGGCTCTTCCCACTTTCACTGCCACCGCCGGAGTGCCCACCACGCGCCGTGCAGCGCCGCGCCGCGCCCGCGTGCGCGTGAGGTGCGCGAGGTGGGGGCGACGTGCCTCTGATACTGGTTAGACCACTCCACCCCGCCCTCCCCGCACCGGACTGCCTTGCCTTCGGAGAGGCAAGATCAAGGGAAGAGTTTAGCACGTTTCTTTGTTACATCAAGCAGGATGGAGCTATTACCGCCACTTTCAGTTTCCGCCTCCAAGGCCTCCGCTTATCAAGATCCAGATCTCGTTCGTGCTTATTGATACTGCCGCGCCGGGCAGTGAGGGGCTTATCGAGAGAACAACGCAGGCATTGGTTCGCTGGGAGTCGGAGGAAAGGAGACCCATTCTGCCTGAGTCCACTCTCCTTGAGGCATTCCATTCCGTGTACACAGAATTCATGTTGAGGTTATAATTACGAAAACGCCATTTATATGTTCCTTTCGGCAGATGGGCCCCTCTCTCTTAATTGGGACTATGAGAAACGGAACGTTCTCCAAGGAACACATGGTCTCCCTTGTCCTGTTATTAATGACGCAAGCAACAGCTTTATGAAATTTTATCATGCAAAATTTTGTTGTTGTTTTGTTTTTCGATCCTTTGTCTCGTTCACCGCAGCCCCTTGTGAGTAACTGCGAAATGTGGTGATTCACGTGTGGACGACGGTAAAATGGTCGTGCACAAGGTTACAGCCAAGGATTTTTCAATAAACGCGCGTGTTCGCTTTGGCTCTCCAAAATGGAACCAGAGCCCTGCCTTGTAAAGGTTTCAGCGGCTGGAATGGTGTCTTACGTGTGCTACGAGACGATTGTCTTTAAAGTGAGCGTGTGCCAACCGGGGGCAACGCGCTCTCTGTTTGCTCTTTCTGGGTCACTGACATCTACCCAAGCGGAATTCTGCGATATTGCGTAATGTCGTGGGTCGCAAGGAGACGAAGCTTTGCATTGTTTCCGAACAACCGGAATCCTAGGGATCACGTTGACGGCGCTTCTTCAGTCGATGCGGCGTTGGGATCGAGACCGCAGTCGCGCTGTCCTCTCTCAGAGACAGTTGAATGTTATATCGTCTCCAAATCGAGATCCGCACTTTTAGGATTTGAATTATTCCAACACAAATCTCCTAATGTCAGAAGTTATAAATGTGGGGTGTATTATCCTATGCATAGTGCTACGTAAGGTGATGCCGTGCCCTGTTCAGAAAATTTGAAGATCAAGAGTCCTGCGATCGAGTCCCGCCACTGGCGAATTCCCTTCGAGCTAAAGGGAGCTCACTCGTCACCGACAATTGTCTGGGAGAGATTTTTAGAGATCACTACTATGTTCGGTCGTTTCTTCGTTGCTAGTGCTAAATTAGTGGTAGCGTGGAGGATGCGTGTGTAGTATTTTATTAGGACCCACGCACCGCCTGTTATCTTTCTCTCCCCTTCCTCTGCCCAATTCTCACCGTGAGACCCAGCGATACGACGCGATGGATCTTTCGTTACGTGCGTTATTAAAAAGCAGCATAGCAGTACGCCTCCGGCGGGAAATTTCGTGTTACAACTATTGACGCTACAAATGGCAAACACACTCTCGCACTAGATCTCTTTATTCTAGGTAGATTTTCGATATTGACACACCCTCTTCCCAGCTGAAACCTATTGGGGCCTTTTCTCAGCATTTTCTCAAAGGTTCGGTTCTCTAATAGAATTTAAGTATGCCTTTAAGAATATAAATGAAGATATAAACATAATCCCTCTAAGCAAGTTTTCATTGAATAATTGGATCTGTTTATCATAAAAAGTCGTTTAAGTGTTTTTGAATGTATGCAATTTTCAGTTCATTTTCATAGAAAACGTTTGAGATTTTCAGAACCGTCATCAGAAATAATTTGAAGCACTTGTGCTTACAGGCTCAATAATGTATAAAAAACACCAATTTTATACATATATATATATATATATATATATATATATATATATATATATATATATAAGCAGGCACATACATTCTCCCACTATTTTTAAATTTTGCTATTTCCGAGCTGAGATATTTCAACGACAATGAGAACCATCCCTTGCTCTTTCTGTAGGAACGAAATTAAAGAAAAAACGTGGAGCTGTTTTGGGGAATTTCTATTATTCGGATTAACTTCAAGCAGGAATTATGCGAAAACTCCTTTATTATAAAAATTGCTTTATTTTACTCAAAATTATTAAAAAATTACTTAACGATGAAAATTTATTAAACATTAATTTTGAAGAACAGATTTCATTCAGAAGAAAAATCGCTATCTTAAATATTGTAGTTGCAGGATGTGGCCGAAACAATGAACTTTTACGAATTTTGAAAATTCAAAAAATTTAACGGAAATTGGGGCTGCGACATATTTATAAGTGTACTTTGCAATACTTAATAAAAACAATTAATTCAAAAATTTGGAGCTGATTTTAAGAAAAAAAAATATTTTAGTCTTCGAAGAATACTGATTTTAAGAAAAATTTATTTAGGCTTCGTGTGAAGGACTTCCAAAAATTAAAATATACGTTTCAAATTGAAGGGGCCAGGGCATGAGGCATTTCTATCGGAGAATATTTTGGTGAAAATCCTACTCACAGTTTAGTTGCTAGCGATGTCGCAAAGATGAACGAGTGGACAGACATTTTGTCGTAAACCAATATTTCGGTATCAAGGACCCACAAAACATAGATTTTAACTACACGTGTTAAGTGAAGTGATTTACTAAATATAAGGAGAAGAAGACTTATCCACTCCTGCGGTGTCGCATTTGAATTGATCTGCGGAGATAGTGGAAGAAACCAGCGCACCCCCTGAAAATGTGGAAAGGGGTCCCTTGTCTTACCTGATGAAAGATTTTATTTCCGTTAATATGTTCCTCTTTCTGAAGCTGATAGTTTGGGGAACTCATCATTTGCGGATGGAGCTCTACAAGCCACCTGCCGACCTGTAAGTCATTCAACACGTAATGGATTTTTATTTGTATCTGTAAAAAAGTTTAATTTGATTCTCTTTATTTCATTTACAAGTAGAATGCACGTGAATTGTAAATAAAGAATAATAGAAAATGAGGTACAGAATTGAAGTTCCCTCCCTCTTGATATTGGGTGCGCACGGCCATTGTAATTAGGAAAAAGGGCAAGGAGGAATAATTGCGAATGAACCGTCAGAGCTTGAGAATATTTTTATATTTGTTAAATCAGATACAACATCATCCATGTTCCTCTAATACAAAATTTAAGGTTTCTGGTATTTTATCTCATACGTACAAAAGTAAGAGAAGGCTTGAATATACATCAGGGACATATATGTTTTCAAGGGACAGGATTCGATAGGTCTCCAAGGATTCGGTTGATATAGAATAAGGAAGTTTTGAGTTTGTTGATACTACAGTATTTTTCAGGAATCTATCACAGATTTTTAATTTTCCTGCTTTATACATTACTTTCCGTGAAATGTCTTTCTTAAAAATATTAGTTTGGTGCAGTGAGGATAATTAACCTATTTATTTAAGATTTAATTGTCTCCATGTGTGAATTTCATTCCTGTATATCTGCATTTTTCCAGGTTCGTTGCGCCTCCCAATATTTTCGACACAGATTTTCCTAAGCATGTTTTCATTATGAAACGAAGATTTAATATTTGTTTCACCAACATCGAGCTAACATCTTAATTTTTCTTCTTGAATAATCATATAATAAACATAGAATAATAAATATAATAAACTAAGAATGTATTACGTAAAACTTGGCTGGCAGTTCAATTATGTTTGATCCTCATAATCTGTCGTATCAGGGGTGAGAGGGGTGACAAGGTAGATTCTGCCTACCTACTGGAGAACAGTACGTGGAAACGTTTAATAAAATGTGGTCTCTGTAGCACGTATCCCATCAGATGTGAGGACGGAAATCGTGGGGCGGCGTCAGCGACGAGGAGAGCAGGTGTACCAGTGCGGTGGTGCCGCTCGAGCTGACCCTCCCTGGCTCGCTAGGCTGCGATCGGACTGCGCTTCGCCACTGCCACCGGCTCAGGGCTGCAGCGGGTGCTTTGATTTTTTGATTGATTTTTTCATGTTTCCGGGCGCGTCAACTGCTTGACAAGCTCTATGCTCCCGACCGGTCTCCCGGAATATCTGGTAGTGCAGTGCATGCTAGTGTAAGTGTGTGTGTAAGGGGAGAGGATAGGACAAGGAATGGGAAGGACAGATCGCGCGCGGTCCGTGGCCCGTTTGGTAGGGTACTGCTCCGGTATTCGCCTGGTGTTGAGCGGAGAAACCACTGAAAACAACCGATCAGAGCAGCCGGCCGCTAGAATTCTCCTCCAGGCAGCGACTGAATTCGACCTAGTTGAAAAGCTAGTGTCGAAAATCCTGCCGCCGTGGGGAGTGGGAACCTAGGACCTCCCGGTCAGAGACGCTGCAGTGACATCAGTTGATGCACTGAGCTACCGCTCCTGGTGCAGCGGGTGCCATTGCAGGGCCTCTGAGTACACTGTCAGAAATTTCTACATTACTTTTAATGTAAAAGTAGATGAAAGTAATTATCATATACGTACATTAATTTTAATACGGTGTACATTAAATTTAATTTACACATGTACATTAAATGTAATTTTGGCAAGTTACTGTACTGGTACATTAAATTTAATTTACGTACATGATAATTACTTTCATGTACTTTTATATTAAAAGCAATGCAGAAATTTCTGACAATGTGCTTTCTACTTCTCCTTCAAGTGCAAATTCTTCTACTCCTAAAACGACGTGGCAACTAGTACAGATGAATGATGTTATATATTTACGAATTTCATATCTTTCCAATGGAATAATGAAATGATGAAATGTAATTAGAGGACAAATGGAGAGGACAAAAGCAATATGGAAGAATAAATGAATATTTTACTTTTATTAATAAACAAAAATTTATTTTATTCAAAAATACAACACTATCAGCACTTGAGAAATGAAAAATTCACAACTTATTACAATATACTCTTCACTATATTTTTACCATATTTTTTGCCAATTTAAAAACTGCAGAATCAATTTTTTTCCACCATTTTTAAGGCCTTTTGTCTCCTGTTGAATTTATTTTCATAATTTCCCTGAACGTAATAATTTTATGGTTAATAAATAATATTTATTCCGCATTACTTTTTTACACAGTTAAACAAATAACATTAAAAAGAACTGAAAAGAGGCAATGGATTTGCTTGTACATTGGCACTGAGTACAAAAAGGAGAAAGAGACAGGCACAATAAAAGAACAAAATGAGAAAGAAAATTAATTTAATGTAAAATAAAACTATTAGTAATATTATTACTAGATGGTAATATAATTACATAATTACCTATCTTTTTTTAGGTCTTCTAAATTACTAAATAAAAACTATTTTGTACGTAAGGATACAATCCATTCTCTAATTAACAATATCCATTTTGACAATGCTTTCTTTAATGTAATTCTTCTGTTACTTAAAACTGAGACGAATTGCCAGTTTATTAAAAATTCTCAAGGTTGTAATTTTTCCCAAATGTTCTATCGATCATAATAATTTATTTAATGAAACATTATTTTTAATTTAATGCACAATAATAATACAACGCCAACTTACCTTCGTATGAATTCGACGGTTGATTGTAATTTTGCAGAGTACATATATCTAAAAACGTAATAGCTGGCAAATAATGTTCTCACACCTTCAATATCGTCTTCACAGAATACTGAAACATTTTTGTTCCAGGATCACAGTTATTTACTTTGTACTTACTATGTAACACTGATTTCCTGAACTTCAGTTTTTGTCTTAATTTGTTTGGTCCATTTTTATATTTAAACAGTCACTTGCAATCTGTAGCACATATACATCAATAGGTAGAAATTAACCAATTTCACATTTCATGAAAATAATACTATATAATGTTAATAATGAAAATAATATTAAATAATACTAATTAATAATCAGACTTTACCTGTACAAATCCAATGTTCCTGAATTGCTTCTGCTTCTCTCGATGTTAACCGCCTACCACTCTAGGAAACTGCTGTGATGAGAACTAGGAAGTGAGGAATAACATTTATACGTTTCACACGTTTTCATATAGGAAAGTTATGACGTTTTTTGATTTTACACACGTTTTAGAAAAGACTACTATTGCTCTACCACGTAAGAAACGCTGCAACGCTTCAGAACACGAATGAACGCGAAACAATACCTGAGTACCTGAGTACCTGAAATACGCAGGCTGGGAAACCTGTCACCCTTTGTCTTGCCTGCAAGGGACAGGAAGCGTTCGAAATTTTCTAATCCCCCACTTAAAATAAACCCGGACAGCAGCCGGCAGCTCGCAAACACAGCACGACTGGGAATATTGTATGTTCAAATACAATAATAAACTAAATGGTATTGCAGAAAAATGATAAATTATTGTAAATAGTAAAACATAAAGCACAAACAAAAGTATACTTTAAAATTATTATACTTAAGTTTAAACCAATAAGGCATTGTTTTATTTAAATCTACATTGATATTAATTTACACATTAAAGTTAATGTACATTAATCACCCTTTAATTTGCAAGGTACATTGCTATTAATTTACAGTCTACATTAAATCTACATTAAAGTTAATGTAACTCTTGTGGCATGTAAAAGAACCCTGGCGGATGCCCCACAAAATTAAATCCTACCGACATCCCGCTCTAAAGAGTTCTCGCTTTCTCCCCAACAGACAGTCCGGATGTAGTTAGCTGAGCCCGACATCTGGCGGAGAAAGTGAGAGTCAAATCCCAGGTGCATTTAGGCGACCGGCCGCGAGGCGCGCCTGCCCGATGAAGTCCCCAGACCCGCGTCCGAGGTGGGCTTCCAAGGAAGCCTATTACGAAATCACGGGCGCGGATTGATTTGATTTAATTTTGTCGTGTTTCCGGGCACGTCAACTACTTTGGTATTAGTCCCGTTAGTGTAGTGCATGTTTTTTTCTCGGGATATGCGCGGTGATCTTTCCCCGATGGATGGCGAGATCCGGCGCCGACCTACCGTCGGCTAGTGGGGTTTCCCCTCACCAGGACTCTCCCATCAGCGGGGCACCGCCCCAGCCGGGACAACCTCTCAGCTCCCGACCGGGCTCCCGGAATATGTGGTGGTGTAGTGCATGTTAGTGTAAGTGTGTTTGTGGAAGGGGAGAGGATAGGACAAGGAAGAGGAAGGACAGATCGCGCGCGGTCCGTGGCCCGTTTGGTAGGGTACTGCTCCGGCATTAGCCTGATGTTGATCGGAGAAATCACGGAAAACTAGCGATCAGAGCAACTGGTCGCTAGAATTCTCCTCCAGGCAGCGACTGAATTCGTCCTAGCTGAAGAGCTAGTGTCGAAAATCCTGCCGCCGTGGGGAGTGGGAACCTAGGACCTCCCGGTCAGAGGCGCTGCAGTGACATCAGTTGATGTACTGAGCTACCGCTACCAGTTCGGGCGCGGAACAACTGCGTAAGGCGAGTCTCCCCGCTGCGAATACCATATGATAAATAAATGCCATTTTCCACTACATATTCAGTGGCAAAAGGGATCGTTTTGATTTCGCCACATTCCCTACAAGTTTGTATTCTTTAATCTGAGCAGCCTGTAATTGTTGTGTTTGCTTCAAACCATAAATATTTTAATCAGGTTACCTGCGAATAGTCTTGCGTCTGCCGTCACTCGTGGTTAGACCTCTTGCGGTTCACCACTTGGGAAAAGTGAAAGGTCGTTCTATACGTTTCCGATTACGGGGGTGACTGACAATTATTTTTCGGGATGGCTCCGGAACATTCCAAGACAATTCTCAAAATAACAAGATTTGGAAGGCTAAGGCAGAAAAAGGAGTGATCCAAAATCTCATTTGATTCCTCTTTACAGTGACCCTCGAGAATGGACTAATTAGGCTCTATGTGTTGTTTAATATTTCTTTCAATTATGAACGCAAAAAGTAAATGATGCTTTTAGCATGAGCTATCAGAACCCAGCAGACGTTCTGCTCTCTCTCTCTCTCTCTCTCTCTCTCTCTCTCTCTCTCTCTCTCTCTTTCCTTCTTCTCTCTCTTTTCCCTTCTCTTTTACTCTCCCTGGTTCCCCCTCTCTTAGTTCTCTCTCTACCCCTTCTCTCTTTTTTCTATCTCCATTTCTCTTTCCCCCACTCCTTTTCCCCTTTCTCTCCCTTTTCCCTCTCTTTCCCTCCCTCCTCCCTTCACCCCGTGCTGCCCGCTCCTCATGACCTCCTCGGTCTCGCCCCGCGTCACACGGCAACGCCCAGCAGCAATGAAGCTGGGTTCCCTGGTGGATTGCGAATTGTATTTAACTGAAGCGCCATTTTGCGCTGTAGCAATCTAGTGGAGTTACAATAATATTAACAACATTAAAACCTTCTCCGTGAAAAAAAAAAACACATAGATGTACAAACTTTCTTGGGGATCGGTTAGATGGTACCGGAGTTTACTGCTCTGGTGCATACCAACATCCGTTTTTATGTATAGAAGATACACCCGCCGGAGTCGCATCACTATGCTGTAAATGGTATGCTACTGAAGATCTAGCTACGGGATAACTTCGGGCCATCATTTTGAAATATTCCGGAGTTGGATTTTGTGACTCAGGCCCACTGTCCATGACGCACAACCGTTAGGTTCAAGTCTCTTCTCACTTTCATGAGGAGTTCTTTAGACTAGAGAAAATTATGCCCTTTTCACACTTCCCCAAACCCCTTTCAATTGGAATTGCCTATGCACAGCTAATTCTGCGATCTTGGGAGGTACAAAGCCTTTGCTTACTTTTGTAAGAACCGTATCTCTTAGAAATAAATAACAATGTCGATATGGTCAATACTTTATTCATTTTCAGAAAGTTTCACTCCAGAAAATGTTCAATGATTATTCTTGCACAGAAACAATGTATGAAGGTTCTTAAGCCCCCTTATGTATTGACCACGCACGAATTAGTGTTTGGGGAAGGCAGCAAGGGAGCAGCGATCTCGAGACAGTCATGCTCGAAACCAACCAACTGCTCTCATTTCCTTCATTCTTCATCTTCCAAACAAACTGCACTCATTTTGCAAATAAAAGGAACAAGCTTTGAAATTCTAACTTTTGAGAAAATGCAGAAGCAAAAAGTGTGTCAGTTTTTGCACGATAAATTATTCGAAAAGAAGAGATCTGAAACCACGACTCGCCGCCTCAGAGGACACCGTTTTTTCAGTGACACACACATCTCGAAAGTAGCAGCACTCATCGCCAATGCCTTCGCAACAGTATTGAAGATAAATAGCTTATTTACATAAGCGTAAAGAGAGTCCTTGTAAGGTTTTTTCAAAGAAGAGAAGGACCACACCTTCCTTCTTGCTGCCTTCCCTCTTCGTGAACCTTAGGTGCTCTGCGTGGTGACAAATATTCATCTTTTATTTTCTAAAGACTCTTTTTTCAGATGATCCATTTCCTCATTTTTATCATCTTCACTGTAGTTCCAAGGCTGCGTTTCTGCTGTTCCGATGAAAAGATGCACAAGGCCTGGAATGACCGTCATAGCTGCCGCTATCAGAAAAACTATTTGCCACTGACTGGCTGTTTGCTGAAAACAAAATAGAATCCTTGATAAATGTTTAACAACTTTTGTGAAGTTTTGTATCCAAAATTAAAAATTACTCTTTTTAGAATTACAAAAAGCGTTGTGCTTACTTACATTTTCAAACGTCAAATAACCAACAATGAAAGGAGATAAAAAGCCTGGAGCCACCGTCACCATATTCGAAATTCCAAATACAATACCTATTTAGAAAGTTTTAGAAAATCAGAAAATTGAAATTATTGATAAATACGTAAATAATAACCAGAAACATTAATAGCAATGACATAAGAAATAAAAGGTGCACTCGTATAGGATTCTTCCTTACTAGCGTGATTGGGGCTCAGGTCCACATACGCTGCTAATGGACCTGGCGACTCAGCTCCTGTGGTGGCCAACGCGACAGTTAGACAGATTATCGCTACAATAGAATTGCAGCCTGAGAAAGCTAAACCTATTAAAAATATTCCTTGGGCCAAAGAGCCTGAAAGAGAAAAAAGAAATTCAGTAAATAATTTAAGGCCATCAAAGAAACTATTAAATCTATCAGTATAGTACATATTTAATAAATATTGGCTCACTTACACACACACGAAGAAAGTTTTCGCACAGTTGTCCGAGACCATACCCCTCTTTCTAGCATCACATCACAGATATAGGACAAACCAATTCCCAATGCTGTCCTACAAATATGTGGAATTCCTGACAGGAGACCATTCTGCAACAAAAATAATATTACATTAGTCACAATTTCATTTGGAACTTCCATATTATAGTATTATCAGAAAACGTATATTTGCTAATCTCAATATTACAACCATCATCAATGCTTTACCGTCCGAATGCCCCATCCATGAACAACCTGGAAATACGTAGGAGCTTGTGTCAGTAAGGTGAACATGCCCCACAAACATGCCCAACTGACAGCAACAGTCAACCACATTGGACCAGATGTTAGAATCTTAAGCCATGGTGTTGGTACCTGTAAAAGTCATCTTATTATTTCTGGGCATTTAAAAAATATCACATGAAAATATAGTGTTGATTTATATCAAAAGTATTTTTTAACAAATTAATATATAAATCAAGATGTATTGAAGCAAACCCTAAATTTTAATGATTTGGAGAAATATTAGTACTTTTGGCAGTGGCTTTATATCAATAGTAATGAATCTAGGTTGTAAAACGTAATGTTAATACTTGGGGTTCAGAGTAGTATTTCCGGCAGCCAAGGGGGGGGGGGCTTATGAAACAAAAGGTTTAAAGAGTCTTTGTAGTACATTCACATCTAAAGTTATATTTTAGAAACATAAAACAGAAATTCCGAGACCTAGGCCTCTAAAACCTCAAGCCCCAACTTTAGAAAAACAAACTTCATAGGAAGGGAAAGAAAAATGAAGTGATTTCTTTGTTCTCCTCTTTCTGAAACGTATCTTCAAGTTATTATATATTTCTATATTGATATTGAAATTATATAAAATATATAAAATAATTTGATATTGATGTATTGAAATTCGACCAATTGAACAAACAATATTTATGTTTATAAAGAACATTGCACAACTGGTAAAATTCCAACAATCAATTACAACAGACAACTAATAATCTTCTTTGTCGTTCTTACTCCTCCTATTCGTCCTTATCCTACGAAGCCTTATTTCTATTTTTATTTTTACGTCACAAACAGTTAAAAACTGTGTGGGACGTGCTACGGGGGTCTTTGCACGTTTTCATAATTCTGTGATCCCTAACCTGAACAATATACTACTTGAATTTTGATTACAAAAAGAAATGAGCGTTTTTAACAAGGATTGTTAACAGAAGTATTCGCTCCGATGTAATAAAATCTATTTTCAAGGGTAAATCAGCAATAAATTTGGGCTCTTATCCCTTATCATGTCCTTCGTCAAGGAAGAATACTTCCTAACGCAAGAACATGGAGAACGATAATTTGAATAGCTATATTTCCCACTGAATTATAGAAGACGTGCACAGATAATGAAGTTACATTTATGTCTAGAAGCAAAACAAGGGGCCATCTCGGCATTCGTTCAAAGAATCAGGAAAACTGGACGAAAAACCGATCGAGAAGGGGTCATTGACCCAGAGATTGCAGTACAATACTTGTTACAGATTGTTTAGAATTATACAGACCAAATGGAAATAATACATTAAATATCACTGTTAAAATTAATGACCTTTTGATGGTCAGTATGGTCTCTAATTGTATAGAAACAGTTATGCAGCAGAAACGATTTTACTTAGGATTTATACTTTTCTATCAAATTTAATCGTTCAATGTCATCTGGCAAAGTGTTGTAAAATAATTTACATGTATTATATGTGAATTTTGTAATGAGCTGTTGATACTGTCACCAGATGAATATGATTTCTACGTCGAGGGATATAGTAATAGACATCGGCATTTTCTGAAAATATATTCCCGCCCTTAAGCAAGTCATTAAAAAAAACACAGATTCGTAAATCAATAGACAAGCACAGAATCAAGACAGACACAGAAATATACTCAACAAACAGTATGTAAGCTGGCTGAATTTGAAAGAATTCAGAACGCGTAGCATAATGAACTTAATTTTGTGTTCAATTTATTTAAATGGACGTTCCATTTAAGGTTTGACTGAATTGAGAGACCTAACAAATTTGTTGCCTTAACATCAGTCCATGGTACACCTTTCATTTTCAATGTAGTACAGAATTGTTTATTTGAAATGAAAAACTGCATTAAAACTGTTTTCTTTCCATTTACTACAAATTGCTTATTACGAAATCAATTTGAAACATCTGATGTTTATTTATTTACGTTTTCTTCATTGCAAAGAATATTCGTATCATCCGCAAAGAGAACTGTTCTTCCGTTTCGAATCGTCGGGGGCATATCATTTACGCATGCGGAATACGTAAGAGTCGGAAAGGTGTGTACATAATGTTCCATCATTCCAGTAAGGTATTTCAACTCTCTGACATCATTGTTTAAGGTACGAACGTAACCAGTTTAGAGCAATACCACGGATTCCATATGAAGGTAATTTTGAAAGTAAAATGTGATCAATGACGTCAAAAGCATTTTTTTTTCAAATTTAATTAGTATATGACTAAGTGTAGGGATCACAGAATTTTGAAAATGTGCACACAATTCACTTTTCCCCATAGCACGTCATACGCAGTTTTTAACTGTTTTTGACGTAAAATAAATAAATAAATAAATAAATAGGACTAAAAGTGATCCAATATGAGATTCGTTTTGATCTAATGATGAGGCGACGATGGAACGACAGGCAGACAGATGTTTTGCTGTAAACTTATTTTTACAGTATCAAGGACCAACAAAACATCTATTTTGATTTCACAACGTGTTAGAGAACGCGACGTTATTTACTACTTATAAGAAAAATAATTACCCACCTTTTCGGAATCATAGGCATACAAAGCGAATTTTTCTTTCGAGAAATGACCGTTTTCTCTGCAGCATTAAATAACATTCTCTATACTACGTATGTGTTATGTGAGGAAGTAAAAATCACCTTTCCGGTTTAAGGGACTGCAAAATGTGTATTTTAGTTAAAATAACGACACCGATTTTCGGCATCGTTACATAAGTTTCTTTGTACTACGTATACGACTACACCTCGAGTACGAGTACTTTGTATTCGAGAAAGTAAAATCTTTAACATTCACTGAAAATATAGTGTTATTGTGAATACATTTTTGGGACTACTGAATTAATTTCTCATAATAATTAAATTCAGGGTTTAATAAATTTGAAGGCTTTTCAGTCATTGCACTTTTTACGACATAGTAAATTATCTCCAACAGATTAAAGAAAAAATGTGTCCATTTATTTTGGAACTAAATATTTCCTCTTCGCATTGCTCAATATGATACCGATGTTAACAGGTACAAAACAATATTGTTTGTTTTTTCAATGACGATGTGTATATTGTGGCGTCATACGGGTGTAATCAGAACACAGACGAGAGTGGGTTGTAATAACAGCAGGTTTATTCTCAATTTAGACCGTAGTCACAAATAACCAATGCACTGTATACAATTAACTAACTAAATAGACCCCACTGCGAGGAGAGATATTTATAACGGCTACCACACCGCAACATACTACCTAATGTTTCGCCGTGCGTAGTACCACATGCCCTGAGACCGACTACATGTCTCACTAGCCACGACAATAACTGCCGGCTTCTTCGCCGCGTGCACGCTCGCACCTCTCACGGACGACCTACGCTGCTGCTGCCAGGATCACAAAGAAAAAAGAGCGAGAGCTAACTTGTGCAGTTTTGTGAACGCACGAAGTGCAATGTACGTTCACGCCAGTGCGGTGCGACCATTCCTACCCTTACGGGCATCTATGGCCAATCCTGCAACATGTAAGAAAGAGCTATTGTTCTCACGGCCTTTAAATAGCCCTCGCGACACTGCCCGCCGCCTCCATTGCCTCCGCCCTAACGATGCGCACACCCTGTCAGAAAAAACCCGTGCGTCATAGCTTCTGCCTTTGTCTACGCATCCGGAGCCAACCACGCGCCACGAGCCCACGTTGTTTTAGTGACACGACGCTACAATATTACCTTTTTACGGGAGAGGGTATCGCCAAGACTCTGGTGGATGTAAGACATTTCCTGGTGGGTGATGCGCGGGTGTGCAGCAGGAGTGTCGTACACGAGCAGCCACCACGCGCAGAACCACATCACTCCGAGAGACGCGGTTATATAAAACACAGCCTCCCATCCAAAGAAATGGATCACAAGGCCACATAAAGGAAAAGTAACTGCTGCACCAATTGAGCTACCTGCAAAATTGAAAGAAAGGCATTTGTTACAAGAGACTGGCAAAAAGTAATGAAATCTCAACTTCAATTTCGTACTTGTTTACTTAAATAAATTAAATAATTTTTAAACTTTTATCTAACAATTACTTCAAAGAAGATAAAAATAAGTACTACATAAAATCGGATTTTATTATTTTGTGAAGCACTGTTTATTCTCACAATTTGCGTAATGATTTTAATAACGCATAATTAATGCGTTCTTGTTGCTGACCATACCGTTGGAAGTCATTTCTGCACTAACCACTGAATAGGATGTGAAGAGATGTTGAAGGAACACGATGTGAAAATGTCTAATAAATAACAAAAATTTCGGATGTTATAAAGAAACGCAGCGTTAATTCGTCATCGATTTGTTACTGCTAAAGTCTGAATCTGGTTAATTATCGTATTGGGCGGTAAATGATAACGTTATCAAAAATGGTTGGAAAAGTCCAAAGTAAGAATAGGTTCAATGCAAACTAGGACTTCAGTCGGATGAAGTGCACATTAGCCAACACAAGGTGGCTGCAGAATATGAAGTAGTATGTTCTGCAATGGAGGAATAGAAGATATTGTGTGGTAGACAGGAATCGTACTGCTGAAGGGGAAGTTGTAAGGGTAGTCACGAGACAAGCCGTGAATTTAAAAATTCCACTGTCAGTCTAAATTTCTATATCACTTGATCTCACTTTCTTATGTGAGCGCAACACGCGACAACTACATTATTTCTGGTTTAATGAACCTTTTTATATTTACATTTGACGTATTTTACAAGTAAATAAATAAAATACACTACAAAGAGAATTAATTATAACTTTAATGATTGCTTTTACAAATGTTTTATGTTCAGCATCTACAGGTGCCTCATGACCTGAAGAGCCTCGTCCAAATGTATAACAAATTTTCTCAATTATTGGGTGTAATAAATTAAATTAAATTATTGAGAAAAATTACTGGAAATAATTTGTCTATGTTTACTACAACTTCTAAAATGTAACTCACGCATAAAATAACGTAGTAGTCGTTAACGAGCTCACTTAAGCCTC